>RCWM02001060.1:0-142000 GCA_003667255.2 Euschistus heros
GTCTAATCCTCTACACGGTGTATCCTGCTGACATCCCGAAAAATCCTAGCACAATCCTCACCACTTCTACTGATGACACATGTTTATTACCAGTAAACAATGATCTCTTTATTGCCTCCCAAACACTCCAATCCCATATCCTAAACCTTCAAGAATGGTGTCAAGAATGGAGACTCAAAATAAATCCCATCAAATAACCTTAACCATTCGTCGTAAACCTACGACTTCCTGTCCTACAGTATCCTTTAATGATGTTCCAGTAATTCTCGTTGAACAAATCCGCTACCTAGGACTCTATCTGGACAAACGTCTTACTTTGAATACACATACAAGACTAAAACGACAAGAAACTGCCCGTCGTTTTCGACTACTTCAACATTTACTTGACAAACGTTCAAACCTTCCACTTAATTACAAAAGACTCATTGACATAACAATAATTAGACCGATTTGGACATACGGAGTTGAGCTTTGGGGCTCCACTAAGCCATCCAATTCATCTCGTATCCAATCCTTACAATCAAAAATCCTTAGAAAAATCCTAAATGCCCCTTACTTCGTCACAAACAAACTTATCCACAAAGATCTAAATATACCTTACGTTTCTGAAATAGCTCATACCAGATATCTATCCTTCCAAAGCAAACTTTTCAACCATTCAAACCCATTAGTATCACAACTTGCTTCTCATTCCATTCCAGGTAACCCTCCGAGGCGCCTGAAAAGAAGATGGCCTCGGGACCTTCTAATATAGTTCTTAATTATATAGAACCTTTATAAGTGCTAGCAATGGGTAGTTGCTTTAAAAACAAGTGACGTCATTTTTATCATTATCATCATATTTACTTGATCTATTATATTTGTATATACAGCTGTAAATTAAAAAAACAAAACAAATAATATTCATAAGATGTAGAAAGAGAGTGAGAAGTTTGTTCAAAAAAGATTTAACATTAAGATTCATAAATGTAAAAACGAAACCACATCCCTGACACATACTTACCTTAAGATCCGCAGACACACACGACTTTTTTTTTCAAATCCCTCAACTGAGAACAGCAGTAAGCTCCAACCTACCGCTTTAATCAACCGCCGCCGCAAATGGAATGCAGATGCCGCCACTTGCGCAAGGCATACATTACCGCAGCCTAGGAGCCAATTAGGGCAAGTTTTCCTTCGTTTCTTATTCATTATTCCACATCTCCTCACCTCTCCACTCTACACCACCACACTCCACACTCGCGCTATCTACACAATCTCTTTTACATAATCTCCACTCCTCGTATCTTAATATTCACCTGTTACAGAATAGTTTATCTCATTTCGTAAACAAAGAAAAATAGCTACCATTCGTATTTGATTGTACTTGTTTTTTTATGTTTATAGTTCTCGATTAAGATTTTTTTAAATTATGAACTTTGTGGCATTATTGGCTAGAAAGCAATTAACAAATTATAATTGCCTTTTTATTCACTTTGACCATTAAGATCATATTTCAAAATTAAACTTCTCCAACTTATCCTTGCACAGGATCCATCCACTTATACTGATGACACATGTTTATTATCAGTAAACAATGATCCCTTATTTGCCTCCCAAACACTTCAATCCCCTATCCTAAACATTCAAGAATGTGTTAAAAATGAAAAATCAAAATAAATCCATACATATCTCACCAAATGACTTTTACCCTCTGCCGCAAACGACTTTCTGTCCTACAGTATCCTTTAATGATATTCCCCTAATCCCTGTTGAACAGATCCGCTACCTAGGACTCCACTTGGACCAACGTCTTACTTAAATCCACATACAAGATTAAAACGCCAAGAAACTGCTCGTCGTTAAAGACTACTTCAACATTTACTAGACAAACGTTCAAAGCTTCCAAGTAATTACAAAAAACTTATTTACATGACTGAGATTAGACCTATTTGGACGTAGGGAGTTGAGCTTAGGGGGTCCACTTAACCATCCATTTTATCACGTATCCAATCCTTACAATCCAAAATCCTACGAAAAATCTTTAATGCTTCTTACTTTGTTACGAATAAACTTATCCATAAAGATCTTAATGTCCCATATGTTGCTGATTTAGCCCACACCAGATACCTATCCTTTCACAGTAAAAGCTCCATAACCATTCTAATTCACTATTTTTTCAACTTGCTTCCATTCCCGATAATCTTCTAAGGCGTCTAAAAAGAAGATGTCCAAGAAATCTTCTATTGCAGAATTTTAATTGAAGTGCTACAGATGAGTAGTCCTTTTTAAGTTTTGATTGTGATTGTTATAAACATATAGATATAGGTAGAGTTTAATAGTAAAAAAAAAGATTTGTGTGCGTTATGGCTGTGTCCAATCCGTATCCTTGCCAAGACTGCTTCATCACGGCGATTTCTCCCTGAAGTTTTCCAGACCTCAGGACTGTTTTTAATTTTGCCTAATTTCTCATCTCTTTTTTTTCCACTCTGTAGTCAATGATTCATATCATATATTTTTTTTACATGAATACACCAATTCAATGCAGTTGTTTTTTTTAAGTATATGACGTCTGAATTAGGTTTCAATCTTGCAGCATTTGCAGCTTGATCAGCACCTTCCTCTCTTCCGATGCCATGATGAGAAGGAACTCAAAGAAATCTTATTCTATTGCAACTTTTGTATCTGATGAAACTTATGAACTATTTAAGTTTAACTATATTCATTAGATCACCCATCAATTTATGCTCAACAGCAATATATTTAAACATGAAAAAATACGATTATACTGTAGGCTTTTTCACTTAAAAGCAAAACAAAACAAAAACTACAAAAACAGAAGCATTAGTGGCATTCCCCTCGTAGCGAGCGGTCATTTGCGATGATGACTGAACGCCTGGCCTGGCCGGCATACAAAACGAATTCGGACGAAGCAATATTTCATGGTAATTAGTGGTGTTGGGGAGGGGGGGTTGGGTTGTGCTGCTATCTGCCGGCCGGTGGCTACAACCCCCTCCCCCCACTCCTCTTCCCCCTCCACCCCACTCTAGTGCCAATAATTGATATTAGTTAGGGAATAGTAATGAGGGGGGGTCGGGGGAGGACGGGAAAGGGGCTGTGAATTTTAATTCGAGTTCCAGCCGACCATAAACAAGGTTTTTCCCGACTAATCACACCACAAATTATCGGAATCATGATCAACATTAGTATTCTTTGTTTGGAAATATTATATATTATTATATAAAGGGACAAGCCATTTTTCGTTTGTGATCACTAACCGTGAATACTAATGGACAAATATGTACCAAATTTTAAAGACACCATCTTCACAGTCTAAGAAAGGTTCAGCAATAATAAAACGTACAAATTTTCAATGAAATTGTCATAAGAAAAGCGATAAATATGTGGTGCGCAGTGAAGTTTGATAGCCTACCGACAGGTGGCGAGCACCATTCGAGAGAGGTTACAATGATACGGTTTCATATAAAGCTAGAAAATTTAATTATTTTCAATTCAATTGCTTTTCTAAAAAAAAATATAAATATGTGGTGCGACATGTGTATCCCAGTGCAGTTTAAAAACCGAAATTATTAAACCCAATTGAATCTAATTTTAAGTAGGGGAGACCTGGGATGGTTGGGACAAGTTTTTTATTTTTAATTTATTTAGGGCTACAATTATTTTTTGTAACTTTTGAAATATTTTTCTTTTTTCATAACTATTTAGAAGTACGCATGATTTAATCTAAATGATAATAATGAACACAAGTCAGTAAAAAAACAAAAATATAAAACATTTAAAAGTGTCCCAACTAACCTGGGCGCCATTATGGTTGGGATATACATAAATTAGGTAGCACATTAGTTACAATTCAATATTTTTATATACTAAATGATAAACGTAAACATAATAAAATAGTACTACGTGCTTCTTACACAAATAATAGTATAAATTAAATTAAAAAAGGAATACTTTTACAAATAAATAAATAAGGCATGATGTTAAAAAGTAAGTTTCTGTAAAGAAAAAAACAATAAGAAAATGCGAGTAACAAAATATAAATACAATGCAAAAATATAACAGGATGGTTGGACCCTGACCCCCCTGTCCCAGAGATCAAGTGTCCCAACCATCCCTTAGGTTACTTTTTATACAATACGTGGTCCTGACAAACATGCAGGTTAGTATTTTAATATTGATTACTGGTATCGAATGATAATTGATAGAGTTTTATATGTTAATTTAAGACGCTGGCAGGGTTTTTTGTCTTTAAGAAAATACTATCCTAAAGTTCATTCAAATATTTACTTTTGTAGAGAAAATTAAGAAAAACTTATAACTCTTCTCAGAAAATTTAAATATAGCCGCCAAAGCAAAGTATTATAACCTGCCTCAGGAGTGTGATCAACAGCTGTAAAGCCAATTCGGTAGTGCCAACCTAATAATCAACAATTACACTGTTCCAACCATCCCAGGTCTCCCCTGCAATATCTTCATAATTCTAGGAAGGTTTGCATTAATAAAGTTTACTATAATTATTATAATTAAAATGTATAGTCTTGAGTAGCAGAAACTGTGGTTTGTCATACTTTTATGGTTAAAAATTAAAATGCAACCAGATGAAATCAATAAAATTATTGCCAAATCAAAATTTCGACCCCTTGCTTTTTGATGTGTGTAAAAATATGATTAATGGACCTTGCGAATAATTTAGTTGGGAACACAACCTTTATTTTCCCCGTAAATTTCAGCAGACTTTATCTGACCCCAAATGGTTCTAATGCCGTTACAATAAAAGCATATTTTAAGTTTTCACGTGTTTTCAAAAATATTTAAAAACTATAATTACAAAAAATATGATAGTTCATCTTGCCGGAGGAGACTCTTTCCAATCCATTTACTAAAAATTGGAAATTAAGCAGAAGATATAACTGTAAATAAAGAAGTAGGTAAGATAGTGAGTATGGTCAAGGATTTTATTTTTGAAATTTATTCAGGTGTTTAAGATTTATTAAATAAACCGTACTATTGTTTGTACGAAAGACCTATAATTTCACCTGCAAATACTATGTAAAAAATATATATATTATATATTGATTTGGTCATAAAATATAAAAGCTAGTTAAATTTTTAAGTTTCTGTGAGATTTACTGTTTTGTGAATAATTTTTTTCGAAAAACAGTGAGCGTTGAAGGTGACGATTTAACTGTTCTTTAGGTCCCAATTTTGTAAATCCAAGGTTACATGTACTCTGCTCTTATATGAGTTTAATGCAAGATCCGAAAATGTGGTCAAAGTTTGAAAAATATTTAAACAAAGATATCACAGCTTTTATCGTAAAAAAACGTGGTTTCCTCAAAAATTCTTTGATTATCATATATCTGCAACGGATTAAAATAGAAAGGTAGGGTCTGCATTTTTCTTCATTTTTGATATAATTTCATCCAATTTTATATATATATATATATATATACATTTAACCAAAAGTTAAGTAATAAAATTAAACAATAGTAAACTTATAATCTTAAAAAAAAGTATAAATAGTATTTTTTTAAAGTAAAAGTTTTAGTTGCTACCCCAGATTTTGGTAGATTTCCACATATAATTTATTAAATTAAAAGACAATTCCCTATGAATATTTCCTTATGATAACAGAACCCTGTTGTGGAATGCAATGTGAATCAAAGCCTTCAGTAACTTCAAAGCAACGGTAGGAACAGTTACAGTCGCACAGTAATGTCCACCCGACAATCCCTATATCGCTGCCACACGAAGAGTAGAGTTGTTACACAGGGCCACTGTCAGTTCTTGATCCCCATAATTAATTAGCTCTATCAAAGTTCAGTCCTCAACATATGTACTTACAAGGGAAGGACACACTCAGTCTCTCACGGATCTTGTTGGCAATTTTTTCGGAGGTTCCTGATCAAAAAATATTAGTTACGTGTTTTGCCGTTCCGACCAATGGTCCCTAGAAGCCGAGACAAAAAAAAAATAACATTAAACTAATTTATTTTTTATTTCGAGTTTAAAAAATAATATCAACATGATTCTTGCACCAAGATTTTTAGTTTTGATAGCGAATTCCAGAAAAAATATACCCGCTCAATAGATTTTGGTTTAGGTTAATTAAATTCTAAGAAGATGATTAGTTTTTCAAGCAAACTACCTCTATAGATTTTTTGACACAAAAATTGACGTCAGATTCTAATTCAGCACCCTCAAAAACATTAAAAAACGATTATTCAATAAAATCAAAAAACATCATTTTTTTCACTCTTTTCGAGGAAAATGAAATTTTTAAACCGATTATTGGTTACATACCTTTAAATCGCCATTACTTTGTCACGAAATTCACTGGTTGGTATCGTTGGAAAGAGGAGAGTCTCAGCTTTCTGTTGATGGATATGAATGTAAAATTCGATAAACAAAAACCTATTAAAAAAATTGGAAAATCCGAAAATCATTTTGATTTTTAACTTGAGTTTGAAACCAGATAGGGTGATGAAACCAAATACATTTCAAGCGTATAACCACCCTATATTTTGTGTAAAAAAAAAAAAAAAAAGTTGATACGTTAATCCGTCTAAGCGTAATTCATGTTTTTATCAATTTAAACAAAAGTTACCAACAATTGGTCAGGAACATTTTAAAGCTTACAAATTTTGGATGAAGTTTCGTATTTAACGGTTCTTTCGAATGCTGAATTCGAATCCGATGTCGGTTCTTGTGAAAAAAATATATTGAATGTACTTCACTTGAAAAATTTTACCTTTTACACTGTAAAATGTGGTAAAAAGAAATTGTTAACCCTACAATTCCATTTCAGCACCCTCAGGAAACGTATGTATGTATATGTATATATATATATATATATATATATGTATATATAAATATATCGTATATATGTATATATATATATACATACTAATAAGGAGAAATAATTTGTTACAACTTAATATTTACATAATATACAGACAGAACCACATATAAGATTTGATTGTTAAGTATTTACAATTTTTATTTTATTCTTCAAACCCTGAACACATCTCTAATCCGTTTTGTAATCCTTGTTTACAGGGTTGTTCTAATAACTGAAGCTTATTACCTTACAATTTCATTTTAATTGTATTTATCAAAATCCTGTCAGCAACGGAGGTGAGGCAGTTATTGCTATAATGTTTTATTGTCAACTATCACAATCATATTTTAACATGTTCAACTGCAAAATAAAACAAAAATTGTAAATACATAACAATCAAATCTTATATGTGGTTCTGTTTGTATATTATGTAAATATTACAGTGTAATAAATTATTTTCTCTCCTAATTAGTATTATATATTTTTAATTGGTATCTATCTATATATATATATATATAGTTTTTAGGGTGCTGAAATGGAATTCTAGGGTTAAAATTTTTTTTTACCACATTTTACAGTGTAAAATTTTTCAAGTGAAGTACGTTCAATATATTTTTTTCACAAAATCCGACATCGGATTCGAATTCAGCATTCAAAAGAACGTTAAATACGAAATTTCATCCAAATAGAAAAATACAAATGTTCTTTACCAATGGTAGGCAACTTTTGTTTAACTTGATAAAAACATGAATTACGCTTAGACGGTTCAACGTATCAACTCTATTTTTTTTTACACAAAATATAGGGTAGTAATACGCATGAAATGTATTTGGTTTCATCATCCTATCTGGTTTCAAACTCAAGTTAAAAATCAAAATGATTTTCAGATTTTCCAATTTTTTCAATAGGTTTTTGTTCATCGAATTTTACATTTGTATACATCAAAAGAAAGCTGAGACTCTCCTCTTTCCAGCGACACCAACCAGTGAATTGCGTTTTATAATGTTTTTGAGGGTGCTGAATAAGAATCTGACGTCAATTTTTGTGTAAAAAAATCTATAGAGGTAGTTTGCTTGAAAAACTAATATTTTTTTTAGAATTTAATTAACCTAATCCAAAATCTATTGAGCGACTGTATTTGTTCTTAAAACCGCAATCAAAACTAAAAATCTTGGTGCAACAATCATGTCGATATGATTTTTTAAACTCGAGATAAAAAATAAATTAGTTTGATGCTATTTTATTTCTTTTCTCGGCTTCTAGTGCCCATTAGTCGGAACAGCAAAATGTGTCTAATATTTTTTGACCAGGAACCTTCAAAAAAATTGCCAACAAGATCCGTGAGAGACTGAATGTGTCCTCTTGTTAGTGAAACTACAATTAAAAAAATATATGAGATTTTCCCGCAAAATCTGTTACTCATCATAATTAATCCTTTTATATTTTTAGAAAAGAATCGAAACGTTCTTTACGAATTTAGCAAAAGCTCTAGAAGAGGATATCCCCTTTTAAGTCCATCCCAAACAAAAAAACACAAAACAACAATCCACCGAAAAAATAAAAAAACACATTTCCTGTCCGGAAAAGACTAACTAAACAATACTTGATATGTTTTCTGCTAAAAAACACAGGCATGTGGGATTTAAGGGTATAGAATCCACAAACATCCAACACCAACTTTTACTCAACCTTCACGAGCACAAATACAATTTAAAAAAACAACAGAAAAATGGTATTGGTAAATGGAAAACCTTGTTTTGAAAAATAACATTTCAAAGCATAGGAAACAATTATTCAATTTAGCTTCATGAAATTCATGAAACAAAAAAAAAAAATGAGGACCAACAATCAAAGACTTCAAACTTGCATAAATGTGATCAACGCATTGTTTATATATTAACTTTCCACCAGTCGTGCCAATTTTCGTAACACAAGAGGTTTTGCGTTGTACAATAACACCCAGTTTTTTACCTGTTTTAGTTCAAATTTTGCATTAGATATATTAAATGAAATATTTATAAAATACCATCCAACACTTAAATTAGAATATATTTACAGTATATTACCGGAGAAAATAATATTTCGAACGTATTATTAACGAACGTAAAAATATGTTTACGATTGAAAATAATAAAATCATAACTAGATAAATTTTTATTTACAATATTATAGTCAAATATAATTATGTCCACGTCTAAAATTGTTGGTTTTTTTGAACATTTATTGTAAAAAATTTATATTTAGGAATGATTTTTACAAATAAAATGTAGATATCCCATGGCTGCCCCCCCCCATCCCTTTCGCGTTATCTCCATTATTACCCTCTACATAAATTTCTGTATTATAAACTGGAACATTTTATATTGCCTCATCACTAAAATCCAAATATTTTTTTGATTGTCCTGGTTTTTTTTCTTCCTCGTCTAGTTCTGCAAAATTCGAGGGATAAATTCCAATTTTATAGACTTCCACACAATCAAAATAGTCCAAATAATTAATACTTCACTGACTTAGGTAAAAAAAAAAAAAAAATAAAAATAAAAATGCTAAAGAATCCTACATACATTATATCGAATCCAGCTGATTGTCGAGAAAAAAAATAAAACGAGAGCGGTCGCTTGTTGTACTTTGTGCAACAGTGAGGACTAAATATTTTCCAAATAGGAAACTATCCCTACTACCACATTGAAAAATTACTGGCGGCAAATAGAGGAGTATCTCGAGGAATAGCTAAAATCAATTTTTCGGGAAGCTCACCGGAAGCAAGAGACAGAGAGAGAGAGAGAGAGAGAGAGAGAGAGAGAGAGAGAGAGAGAGAGAGAGAGAGAGAGAGAGAGAGAGAGAGAGAGAGAGAGAGAGAGGAGAGAGAGAGAGAGAGAGAGAGAGAGAGAGAGAGAGAGAGAGAGAGAGAGAGAGAGAGAGAGAGAGAGAGAGAGAGAGAGAGAGAGAGAGAGAGAGAGAGAGAGAGAGAGAGAGAGAGAGACAGAGCAAGAGGGAGAGAGTACGAGAGAGAGAGAGAGAGAGAGACAGAGAGAGAGAGAGAGCGATGAGAGAGAGTGAGGAGGATGAGAGAGGAGATAAAGAGTCGAGTTACAAAATACAACGGATCAACCGGGGCACCGCGGTGGTAGGTATTTTAATTTATCTGTTTATAAATCCTGTCAGACATGGAGTATATTGTTATTTACATTTGTTATTTAGAATTTCATTTTGTTTACTACATATGACTATTACTATATATTATTATCGGACGTCATTTAATTAATTTTTATTTGCCACCTGTGCGGTGCACCGCGGTGGGAGGTTAACTTTATATTGTTTTAATATTATTTTTAATTAATTTTTTATTTGTTTTTCTTCTTTTTCTAAAAAAAAATAATTTTTATTCCATATAAATACTCCTGTGTTTGGTTTGCCGAACGATGAGTATCCACTGTTCTCTATCAAGAGCCATCGGAATTTGTTTTTAGAGCTAACGATGAATTCCTAGCTATACTATTATCTACTATATATTTGTCAAATACCACTCACTCATTTAACACGAAATCTCAGAAACCACCGAACGGATTGGAATGAAATTCGATATGTAGCTTCCTCTAGGGCCCTAGGTGCTCGCTAAGAAAGGAATTTTAAAAAATCGGCCTGGATCGCAGCTAATTCGCGAAAAAATGCGATTACAATTTTTATTGGGTGAAATAATAATAATAGATTAATAGTCATACGGTATTTGGAGATAAGCTAAGTTGAAAAATAGATTAGATGTTTAAACCGCATACTTTTACCACAAATTAAGTTTCTATTAGTTGTAAACAAACAAAAATACGATCGATGTCGAAACCTTATAATATTGGTACTTTCTGTGAACTGTAATGGTGGCTGCAGAGGTGGAACCTTACAAGTTTGAGTTGTTTCGTGACGAAAAGCTATTAAAAAACTTATGTTTAAGAGGAGGTTAAAAGACTTATGTTCTCTGGTGATGACATGTAAGGCCAGTTCGATGTAAGGATAAAAAACTGATAAGAATCAGTGAGTTCTATCAAGTTTATGATTATCTTCAGTATCGTCTCATGTTCTACCATGGAGAACATGGGTACATTATTAACATCCCTCAGCGTGACCCAAACACTAATACACCACTTAAGAAAACCGTGTCTGAAGCTGATTTTTACGCCTAAATGTTATGAGGTGAAGAACCTTATTTACTTTAACTTCGTAATCTCCTCAACCAATTTATGCTTGATATGTAAGCAAAAATAGAAACAGAAAGACTAAACTTTATTCGAAAAAACCCAAAAAAGTTGAGAAGTTGAGACTGTATTCACTTAAAGTATGCCATAAGAAAAGCTGATGGTCTGGTATCAGAGCCTGCCTCGAAGCTTCACTGGAGGACTATCAAAATATGATAAAATTAACTTTTGCAAATTGTCAAATTTACTTATTGAAATTATTCTAAGAATGGAATTCTTTAGGTTTATTTAAGTAATGATTATTATCAATGTTAACCTGAACTTTTACTAATTCAAGTTGTCCTTCATCCTAATGATATTAAACCGTAGCGGAGCAGGGTCCTTTCAGCTAGTATAAATATAAACTGATAATAATATTAACTATACTTTGATAAAAATGTCTATAGAAGTGACAAATTATTCACTGCAATTGTAATAATCCTTTTATGCTATTATACATACATCCCAGTTGTTTTTTTTTTAGATTTTGGCAGTCTAGGGACCGCGTTAACCCACTGTACAATGTAAATTTCTTCTATTGCGTTCATCCTCTTTCCTCTTCTGCCAATACGTCTTCATCCTCTGCCTATGCTCCTCCCTTTGGTCCTCTGTCCACGCTGCTCCTCCACTTCTTCTCTGCTTCATTTCAGATCTCTCAAAGGGTTGAATTTCATCTCTCATAAGGTCTCTGTTTTGATATCTTCTTTGAATCATGTAATTTGGGTTTTGGGGTTTTTGTCAAAAACCCTTTTCTTTGTCACCCTTTCATCGTTCATTATTTTCAAATGGGCATAAAAGCTTACTCTTCTCTTCCTCATAGTATCTCACACTTTCTCAATTTTGTCATACATTTCCCTATTATTACTTCCCTATTCATCTTTGAGTCGTTTTTGATGAAATCCTATCCTGGAAAAGTCACGTATCCGAAATTTCCCGCCACACCATCCCTAAAACGTCTCAATCACGTTCGCCACCTTCTTCCTTTCAAAACCCGCAGATTACTAGTTACCTCTCTCATCTTCCCCTACATCGACTATTGCTGTGATGTGGAAGGGGGTGTTTCTGGGGAGGCCAGGATCAAAAGACTATTTAACTGCTTTATCCGTTTTATATTCGAGATCCCGAAAAGCACCCACTTTTCGCAGTTTTATGCGGAGTTAAAGTGGCTTATTACTTCCTACCGTCGCACAGTGGAACGAACGTTAGGGCGGAATGGACATTCGTTAATATCTCCGCTTCTGCTTCTCCTAGAATAATGCTATTGGTACCGTTTTAAAGCTTTTTGAATGGACTATTAAATGATATGCTAATCATGATCAGATCGTAAGAGGAAACATGTAAGAATTCCTTATTTGATATTTCGATGTTGGATAATTTATCATCATTTACGTACCATTTATTGTACCTATATACTAGGACACTATATGCAATAAAATATTCTATGGAATGATAAATACATATGTATTAAATAAAATTACAAAATAAAACGTAACAAACTAAAATATTTAATTATTAAAAAAAAATAATATAACAATTGATAATTACTTTTGTCAGTTAATATCCTAGGACTAATTGATACATCAAAATTATAATATATGTAGGTGCCTATATACAATTGTCATTATTTAAATAACGATCAGAATTAAACTCATAACAACATACATATTTAATTAAGATTCTTTTTTCTATAGTCTAAGTAACAATAAGTGATTGTGCTTCTGGTAATAAATCACGTTTAATGTTTGATTATTCTCGGTCTAAGAGTCGAAATTAAGGGATCCGAATTTATTAATAAATTATTTAAAACATCTCGATTGTTTGATTGCCTCGATGATTTTCTGGCATGAAACAGTCTGAAATTTCGGAATAACTTGTGATTCGCTTGCTTGAGCATCTTCTGACAATTGTCTATAGGTAGTTATAGCATGATTTTGGCTATCAGTGTTCCGTGCACGAGCAGTTTATGCACGGTGACTGGCATATAATACCAGCCATACAGAGATACATATATCCGTGCTGTCTCTTTCGTGTAGGCTTCAAAGTTATCAAGTTTTATAATTGACCCAGAAGAAATAGCTTGTAATATTATTGCAAAGCTTTCTAATTAAATTTCGTCAACCCCTGTTATAGCTGATGAAGTTTCTGGGGAGGCAAAAATTTCCTTGCAGTATTTCCATCATTGCTCTTACCAAAACCTTGTCTTACGTGGTCTACACAAAAGTCCTAACTGAATTTTAAAATCATGTTGAACTTGATTTTTTTTTCCTTGCAAGTAACTCCTTTTGCTCTGTTGTTTTTGCACTCCCCGGACTTGAAATCTAATCGGTAAGAGATGTGAATTAAAGCACTCAAACACTGATCAAACAATGCAAAGGGGACAAGCCAAAATGAGTAATACTCATCATTAACTATTTCCTTGTTTTAATAATTTTTAAATTGTTCATGTTCTTTTGGGTGTTGCATTGCACAAAAAAAACCTCATAGCTGATGAAGTTTCAGTTAAAATATTACATATTTTGCCATCAACCATAGTTAATAACATTCTATAATTGATAGAGATTTTGTCATTTATATAGGGAAGTAATTATCAATTTGTTTCTGAATGTCTCGAACTAAAGACGTTCCAGTTTCATCTGTTTCTTTCGTATAATTTAAATGAGATAGGCCTACAAAATCTGGTCGATGACGGACATTCATTTTGCCAGACATTTGACAATTCTCTGAATTTATCGAAATAATCGGTACTAAACAGGGCAATCAAAATGACCGAATCTTCGCTGAAGTTTCAAGATGAAGAATAACGTTGTTTAGATTGTGATTGGTTACCCGCCCCATTACATCCCCACTTAATGTTTACCGTTGAAACTACGAAAGCGTTATCATTCTCTATATTCACCCACCCACACGACAGGGTGTAAAATCCGAGAAGAAGTCCCATGGTCAAGTAAATTTTGCAATCCGATATTTGCTCCAGTGTCACCTAACCGATATGGATTCTTCTGGGGGATAACAATCTTTTTTTAATTTTTGGATCTGATAGTAGCTGGGGTAAAGTGATGTATATCCTAATGCTTTTGCCCATTATTTCTGACGGCATTGCATTCACTGAAACTTAGTAAAATCAGTTGGGCTGTATATAATGCTAACTGCTTTTTCGTTCTCATTGGTCCTTTGGACCTTTTAAAGGTTTTTCACAAAATTTTTTTGACACTTAGTCACATGTTCTGGCTGCTCCCTAATCAAAATTAACAGGTTGTACTCTACGTCATCAGATTGAACCGTTTTTTTTATGACAAAAGCGAACATCCTCTGAACATTTTCAGAATAGAAACTTTCCGTTTTTTCTCCGTCTTTGTCCTATCAGATAATTGCTCGAATGATTGAAACACGATGGTATACTTGCGCTTGTTGATGATGAGGATGATGAAGAGTAGGTTCTGGATAACATCTTCAGGAACAATGAAATCCAAATTCAACCAGTTTTCATGCTTCTACCAAAAAACTATTGATCTTCCTATGGGACGAAAATCCCAGCGAGAGTTCAAATACTACTGAATTGTTCTGTATTCTTAATTTTCCCCGTAAGCAGAACTTTGCGTATTTGAAATTTGTTCAGTCCCAAACACGATTAATCCATGTTTCCAATGCCCAGGTCATAATCTTTAAAACTTATATATTAAATTTGGAAACATTGAAAACACTTGAAATTTGCTTGTTAGGAACCATTGCACCTATGTCCCGTTGTTATGAAAAATAACACACACAAACTGAGCCTTTTATATGACGACAACATGAATGTACACAGACAAACAAAAGACAAACAAAAGTAGGTAAACAAAGAAAAACTTGCGGAAAGTAGCGCCAATATCAACAGAAATCATTTAAAATTAATTCTCAAAGACCTAGAAAACGAAAAGACAAAAATAATTTTTCTCGGAAAGAGCACCTAAGAGCAAAATCCAACTAATGGAAAAAAAAAACTTCAAGCATTTAGTTATTTACTGTGAAGGTAGTTTTTTGGGCGATTTTAGGCGATTTTCGCAATTTACATTTAAGTTTTTTCTCCTAATTTTCATCGTAAAATCCCAGACGTTTGAATAATCCCGAGTTTTATTTGCCTAAAATATCTTATTATGGATAAGTTGTTTTCCAGTAGTTGCAACGGTTAATTTAAAGCATTACCTCAAACAATGGATTTTTTTAAAATATGCGTTTAAAAAACATATATATTCAATGCAGAATTTTTCCTATAAGATTTGCTTTTAACATTAATTTATCTATGGATTTGTTGAAAAGAAGTATAAAGTATAATTTAAGATCCAAATAAAAGACAAATTTAGTTATTAGAGAATTGGTCCAATGTCCAACAAATTCGTTGATTCGTTCCACTGTGCGTCGCCAGTATTTCCTATCCTTTCTCTTTCAAACCGTCCAATCCCATCATCCACCGTATATTTCCGAACTCCTCCAACTCAAATCCTCAATTCTTACCCGCGAAACCCGATCCCGTCAATCAGATTTGCATACTCCTGCTCATTGCTCAGCCACTTTCGACAGATCTTTCGTAATCCGATCCTCTTCTCTTCTCTGGAAACTCCATCCTCTCTCAACATTCGTCATTCAATTAACCTTTCTACTTTCAAAAATCCCCACTTCTTTAAACCACCTACTATCCACCCAGATCCCTGTCCCCCAAAAAACTGTCAATAGCACACTTTTTAGTTTATAACCTATTAACTATAAATTATAAACCGTTATATATTGAAAAAATCTTTTTGTTTTCGTAAAAATTACTATAAATTTTCTGTTACTTTTTCAACCGACGTTTCAAAAAAGAGGAGGTTCTCAACTAGTTGACGTCTGTATATTTTTTTTTTGTGTGTGTGTGTGTATGTTACGCGATTACTCCGTCAATTCTGAATCAATTTTGATGATTCATTTTTGGATCGGTAGGGAATACTTCAGAGGTAGTCCCATTAAAAATATTTTGAAATCAACGCAGCACTTTTTAAGAAAAATCAAAAAACCAGTTAATAAAAATCACTGTTATATAACCTTACATTATAACATATTTATGGTTATGATTATTTAAAACCTCCATAGTAACTAAATCTCTGTCCTAAAGAATAAAGAAATATCGCCACTGGTGGAAGGCGGTGTCTACTTTTAGGTACCCTCAGAAAAAAGCTCAATTCAGTTGAAAGTTGAATGAATGAATGAAAAAAAATCTTTATTCTGGGACAAATTGTCCCCTAAGAATAACAGACTTGTATAATAAGTTGTACAATAGTCTGGCTATCTTAATTTCAAATGGACAATAATAAGCCTAAAAGGTAATATATGAATATACAATTGAAAATAGAACTTTGTGATAAATATATACTATTGATTGAGCACGATAGAAGAGAGATAGCCCCCCCCCCCCCCGAAAAAAAAAATAATAATAACAATATGCTAATAGAATATTACAAATGCGTTCAGAAATAACAAAGAAATATAAAAAAAAAAAGTAAAAATAATAAAATAAATATAGTGAAAAGAAAGGAAAAGATATATAGAGAAGAAAAATAATAAGACCTATTTGAATGATAATATAACAAAATATTTACAAATATCTAAAAGGTAATATGATATACAATTGATAATAGCACTTTATCGGTTAGAGAAAAGGATAAGAAATAGTAACAATAATTATAAGAGAAAAAAAACAAACAGAAACTATTGTTGGAGAAACGAATTTAAATTTATATAATGATATACTCATTGAAGCAAACTCATCGGCATTGGATATACTGAATTTGATTAACTGACTTTCAATTATCACTCATATTGGCGGGCTGTAACTGTATATAGAAGAGTTTTGAATGAATTTAAGGAAGAAGCATGTCTAATTTCAGGAGGGATCGAGTTCCAGAGGGTAGAGGATCGAGCTTGGAAGGAGTGTTGGTATAATGCAGTGCAATATAATCATAAAGTTATATGATAAATTGGTACAAGGTATTTAATTTTCTTTATCAATGATTTTATATGTATGTACAAACAACATACACATTAATGAAAAATATACGTAATGATTTCAACTCCCAATTTGTGTTCAATTTTCCCAATTACATAAAGGTAAGTGGAATGATAACCTCGATAAGTCTTTGTTCAGTAACTCGAACTATTTTTCAGGGTAGCTGAAAAGTAAAATCGAGAATTGACTATATAAACAAAAATACACCCACCACTAAAAAGTGAAAAATAAAAATAATTTTTAGAGAAAAAAAAAAAACCGACTTCAAGATTAAACCTAGTTACACGAACTTAACTAAAAAATAAAAAATAGTATTTTAATTGCTTCAAAACAAAAACAGTTAAATGAAAATCAATGAAATTATCGTAACTTATATACCTATTCACAATTTTTGATCAGCTATTTTTGGAGTCGGTGCCAACCAAAACTAACAGAATTTGAAAAAAAATGGTAATTGTAAAGATCCTCCCACTGTTTCATCACCGCCACACCGCTGTCTCGGGCCATTCGAAAGTGTATTGCAGAGGCAAGATCAAACTGCCATTCTTGGCTGGCACCGACTCCAAAAGTAACTGATAATAAATTGTGAATAGGTATATAAATATCGATAATTTCATTGATTTTCATTTAACGGTTTTTGTTTTGAATCAATTAAATATTGTTTACGGTCCGGTGAGGTTGAGAGTACCCTGGGTGGCCCGGGGGCAGGTAGACCTGGAAAGGCCGCCGAGTGGCCTAGACTTGGTGGTGCCGTGGGCATGGACGAGCAGGTAGCCGAAAAGGGCGGCAAATGGCCTGGAAGGGTCAAGGCGGACCAGAAGGCCCTAGATCTGTAATCTGGCCAGTTCTAGAATATTCGGCGTAGCTTTAAATAGGCCGACTTCCAGCCTAGTCAGGCAGTATTGAGGTGACAGTGGTCAGTTCAGGAAGTGCTCGGTCGGGCAAGTGTCAGTCAGGAGACAGTGATATCCTGAGTCAGTATCCATGTGTCAGTGATCAAGTAACGATCAACTAGTCAAGTGTCAGTGACAGTTCAGTCTGTGAGTTAGTGACAGTGATTAACAGTGTCAGTGAGTGTAGTAACAGTCTCTGTGTGTCAGTGTAATAGATTCTTATGTATAATTGTGACATCTAGTATTAAGATATTAAAGATAAGTATTGTGTAATATACATCTTAGTGTAATTAGACCTAAGTATAATTGTTATTAGATTAAGTAGCCTTAAGGGACCTATTTGAATATTTATTAAGTTGTAAATAAATTAGTGTTTAGTATTTAAATTGTGATTTGATTAGTCATACCCCCAGTGGCAGTTTAATTGCTATTGTTTGTCTTGTATTTGTTTTGTAATTATTGAGCTACTGGGAAATGGCTACTCAAAGCGTTAGATTAAATGATTTAAAAGTTGCAGATTCGAGACGGAAGTTGGAGGAGCGCGATGTGGATACCTCCGGTTTAAAAACTGTGTTGCAGCAGCGTTTGCGCCAGTTTTTTATAGATTTGGGGTAAACCCAGATAGCGTTAATTTTGAGACGATTTGAGCAGATTAACAGCAACTTTTAAAAATGAATTAGGCAATGTTGAAAAAAAATTAGGTAATGTACAAAATGAGTTAGGTAATGTAAGAAATGAATTAGGTAATGTAAGAAATAAATTAGGTAAAGAGTTAGGCAATGTTGAAAACAAATTAGGTTATGTACAAAAAGAATTAAGTACTGAGTTAAGTAATGTTAAAGATAATTTAAGTACACTAGAATGTAAGCTAAGTACTGTAGAAAATAAGTTGATGGAGACTGTGGACAAAAAGTTAGCCGATGTAGAGTGTAGGTTAGGAGAGAAGGTTTGCTCGATTGAAAAATGACTTAAGTTCATTTAGGTCAAGAGTAGAAGCCCTTGAGGGACGCATGAGCAACCCACCGAAGGACGACAGCGACAGATCCCTCCGAGAGCAGCTCTCACAACACCATTCGGCTTGCCAATGCTTGGGACGCCACCAACACAACATCATTCCAGTGTTCGACGGAAAGACACCGTGGGAGGATTATATGACTCTCTTCGAGACAGCGGCTTCAATCCATCGATGGTCTCGAGAGACCCAGGCTTCAACGTTGTGCCTAGCCTTGCGTGGAGACGCCTTGGGAGTACTCCAGGGGATGCCAATGACGGAGCGGTCCAACTACGGGGAGCTGGTGAGAAGATTGGAGATGCGGCTTTCGGGCCACCGCCACATGGACCAGCTATACCGCTCACAAAACTAAGAAACCGGATCCAAAAGAACACTGAGACGCTACAGGAATTCTAAGCTAATGTCGCCCCGCTTGTGAGGAATCCTACCCAACGGTCATCGATGATGTGTATACGAGAGCCTGGCGGTAGACAAATTTCTGGAACGGACTTCGGGACCCGGAGACACAACAAGCTGTGATAAAACTCGCCCGGCCAAAGACTTTAGGCGATACTTTATCTCAAGCCATGGAGTTTGAGCCTGTCAAGCAGTCAGTAAGGGTCCATGCACGAGTTTGCGCAACAGAAGCAGAGCCTGCTGCGGTCCTCAGCGTCGAGGAGATAGTGAAAAAGGTTTTGGAGGCCCTCGGGACCCGCAAGGAGATACGCTGCTGGAGCTGCGGCCAACTGGGACACCGAAGAAACAAGTGTCATCAGTCCATGAAACAAGAAGCCAAAGGGAAATCAAGGAGGGTTGGAGGGAAGAGGCAAGTGCCAGCCCGTGGTGTGGAAGGCTCCAAGAAGACCATCCGAGTAGCGTTAATTGGAAGCAGGGCGAATAGATTCTATGTGGATGGAATGGTGAACGGGCAACTACGAAGCCTTCTACTGGACACCGGCGCAACGATGACAATACTGAGCCCGAAGACGGTTCCCGCTGAACGGATTCACCAAGTACTTGGACATGCGGACGGCCACAGGACAGCCAGCCCAGGTCTGCGGGGAGACAGTTGCCACCTTCCTCGTCGGAGGCCAATTTCTGAAGCACCGCGCTCTCGTGGCCGAAATAGATGAAGAAGTCATACTGGGCACGGACCTGATGGTCAAATACGGGCTTAAGCTTGATATGTCGAGAGGTGTGGTGACGCTAAGAGGTAAACAGCTCTTCCTTCGTAAAGGAAAGGCAGGGATGGAGAGAATCAGGAAAGTTGAAGAACAGAGGAAACGTGAAGAAGAAGCCATCATGAATCAAAAAGAAAATGGAACAAATATTCCAGCTGCTCCTGCTTTGAGGCGGATAGGAGAGGATGATAGATATGGCAGGAGAAGGGGAAATGGTGACCATTCTGGAAGGAGCAGTGATGATGGCAATTTTAAAAGGAGAGGAAATGATTATCGCTGTGGAAGAAAAGGCGACCATGGCCGAGCAAAAGAACAGCAAGTGAGATATCTCTCTACCGTGAGAACGAACGACTCAGTGACACGTCCTGAAGTTCTGGATGCCCGTGGAGTGACCCAAATAATCTAAAGAGACATCTTCTCGCTACCAGTGGAGTGTGCTCTGGCCCATTGCGTCACCGAAGATCTGAGAAACTCTCGAGGGCTCGCAACTGTTTTCAGGAAGAAGTTTGCTGGAACTGAAGAATTACAACATCAAGGACCGAGTGTTGGAAGGGCACTTCACCAAACGAACAGAGGCCAGCATCTGTTTTACTTGGTTCCCAAGCGCGCCTCCCATCAGAAATCAACGTACGGCGCACTACAGCAAAGCCTCAACGACCTGCGCAGCAAGCTTCTTAGACAGCATGTTACTAAGCTCGCCATCCCCAAGTTGGGCTGTGGATATGACGGCCTGGAATGGAAGACCGTAACGACACATGCTTGAAGAGACATTTTGCCAACTCTGGGATAGTTCATATTGTCTGCACATTAAACCCCGGGAGGGCAAACGGCTACTACTTCGGAAAAAGCTCATCGCATCTAATTGCTCCAAACCGTGCTCTGGGGCAGAGCACTTTAAAGAAGGGGGCAGTGTTACGGTCCGGTGAGGTTGAGGGTACCCTGGGTGGCCCGGGGCAGGTAGCTGGAAAGGCCGCCAGGGTGGCCTAGACTTGGTGGTGCCGTGGGCATGGACGAGCAGGTAGCCGAAAAGGGCAAAAGGGCGGCAAATGGCCTGGAAGGGTCAAGGCGGACCAGAAGGCCCTAGATCTGTAATCTGGCCAGTTCTAGAATATTCGGGGCGTAGCTTTAAATAGGCCGACTTCCAGCCCTAGTCAGGCAGTATTGAGGTGACAGTGGGTCAGTGAGTGATCGGTTCGGGGCAAGTGTCAGTCAGGAGACAGTGATATCCTGAGTCAGTATCCATGTGTCAGTGATCAAGTAACGATCAACCATCAAGTGTCAGTGACAGTTCAGTCTGTGAGTTAGTGACAGTGATTAACATGTCAGTGAGTGTAGTAACAGTCTCTGTGTGCCAGTGTAATAGATTCTTATGTATAATTGGTGACAACCTAGTATTAAGATATTAAAGATAAGTATTGTGTAATATACATATTAGTGTAATTAGACCTAAGTATAATTGTTATTAGATTAAGTAGCTTAAGGGACCCTATTTGTATATTAAGTTGTAAATAAATTAGTGTTTAGTATTTAAATTGTGATTTGATTAGTCCATACCCCCAGTGGCCCGTAACAATATTTTTTATTTTTTAGTTAAGTTCGTGTAAGTAGGTTTAATCTTGAAGTCGGTTTTGTTTTTTTTCTCTAAAAATTTTTTTTACTTTTTATTAATATATTTTTTCTGCTCTTTTTTATTATTAATTATTATCTGTTACTTTGTAATAAAAATATTATTTTATTTTAAGGCTCTAAAGGTACATTATTTTTACCTTTTAGGCCGTGATTGTACATTATTTTTTATTCTTAAGGGACTTAAGATCCCAGAATAAATAAAAAACTTTATTATTACTACTATTACTTCTAAGCTTCCAAGTCATATTTTCGAACCTCGGCCCAAGTACTATTTCTACGATTGTTCGCTCGTTCTTTCGTATAGCTTCCATTTCCTTGTTGATGTTCATTGCTAGACATTCAGATGCATACAGACACTCTGGCTTAATCACGGTGTTATAGTATCTGATTTTAGCGTTAATGAATATTGACTTTTTGTTGTACACATTCTTTGTTTGCTGGAATGCCATTTCCATTTTTCTTGCTCTTGTTTTATTTCATTCTTTATCTTAAGCATTGGACTGGATGATCTCCTCCAAATATTTGAAATTAGAAACTTTATCTGGTCATACTATGTATTCATATTGATCGGTACCTCTCTTACATTGGTTTGGAACTCTGCCTTTTCAAATGAGATTTTCAGCCCTGCCTTTTCTGCCGTATCTTTCAGAATAATGATCTGTTTGGTTGCTTCTTCCAAACTTCCAGCCATAATCGCTAAATCATCAGCAAAAGGGAGGCAATCTAATTATCGAGTGATCATGTAAGGGTTTTTTTTTTTTTTATGTATGTAGTTATTTTTTTTAATTTTATTATGTTTAAAATTTATGAATAACCTCTTTTAATCGGAATTAAGTAATCAATATGAACTCTCAATTTCAAGACAATGGCCGTTACTTATATGCATATTTATGTACCGAATATCAACCACCGAAAACAAAAAAATGTAATCGATAAAATCTAGCTTTCAATGGTTTTTGAAAAGTTTTCTATTAGCGAAAAGGAGAGGGGGAAGGCAAGGATAAAATTCATAAGAGTGACGTAATCAGGGTAAACATCTCAAATCGATTTTCTTCTCCAAAGAAGTCAATTTTCAGATAACTTTCATCCAAAAGTCAATTTCCTGGGAAGAAAGTGATGTTTGCTGTCGTGGGGCGAACTCTCTAAAGGCCTACAGACCTTCTCTTGTTATTTTATTAATATTTAACTATTTCAGATATAAAGTCTATATTTATTAAAATAAAACTTGTTTTGTGAAGTAAATTAAAGAAAAAATTTAATAATATTTTATTTCTTTTCTTTATAGAGTCAGCACTATGAGAAATAGATGAAAATGTAATGCCAGTAGTGAATTCAAGATTTAATAATAAAATTGATATGAAGTGATATGATATGAAGTGAAATATGTTCCACCTTGCAAAATTCATAGTCATGTCTTCCTTTTTCATCTCTACTACTATTTCATATGCGAAAGAAATATACTGAACCCTGCAGGATGTTTTGTAGAAATTCGTCTAGTAATCGATAGCAATAAAACGATCTGAAGCAGAAATAGTGATAACTTGCTTGATATGGATATTTCTGAGATTATTATAGTCAATAAACACATTGTAGAGTGCATGTAATATGCGATTATTTTTGAATTCATAGCTTTGTTAAGAGTAGTTAGAAGGTAAACATACTTAAAGTCCCCGCCCACGGGGGTAAGCTTATGGTAGAGAGGAGGGGAGAAAGTACCATTTTCGGGTTTTTCGAATATATCTTGAAAACAGAGGACTCAAGAAAAATATGTTCTAAGTCAAAATAAAAGCTAAGTAAATTTCATATAAAAATTATTATATACATATTTGTCGAACTTTCAACGGATTCCGAAATATACGTTGTTAAAAATCGATATTTTTTGAAAAACTTTACTTTTTGTCAAACATTTGCTTCCAGTGCCTTCCACGGCATTTATTAAGTAATGCTCTACAATATTGATTTTAAATCTTTTTCTGAGAAACGATCGTAAAAGGTACTAGAAGTAAATATTTGATGAATAGCGAGGTAACAATTTATTTTCTGTCGAAGATTATCGAATTTCAATAACATATATCTCAGAAACCCTTGGAAGTTCGACATATATACATATATATCTCCATACAAGATCTCGAGGCTTAAATCAATAATTCACTGCGTTCTTAAGTAAATTAGATAGTACATATTCAGGTCAACAATGGCAGAATTTATCCTTCCGCCATCTTAAAATAGTTAAATATATATTTTTTTTTCTCATTTTATTGAAATTCACAACTGTACAATATATACATCTAGAAAATAGGTTGATTATAATTACAACAACATGCCTAAACTTGAAAAGGACTACTCATCAGCAGCACTTCAATATAAATCTACACTAGAAAGTCTCTAGGCCATCTTCTTTTCAGACACCTCGGAGGATTATTGGGAATGGAGTGGGAAGCAAGTTGAGAGACTAGTGGATTTGAGTGGTTATGAAGCTTACTATGGAAGGATAGGTATCTGGTCTGGGCTAAATCAGCAACAAATGGGACATTAAGATCTTTATGGATAAGTTTGTTTTTAACAAAGTAGCGAGCATTTAGAATTTTTCAAAGGATTTTGGATTGTAAGGATTGGATACGGGAAGAATTAGAAGGTTTAGTTGAGCCCCAAAGCTCAACTCCATATGTCCAAATAGGTCTGATAACTGTCATGTAAATGAGTCTTTTGTAGTAAATCGGAAGGTTTGAACGTTTGTCTAAGAAATGTTGTTGAAGTCGAAAACGACGAGCGGTTTCTTGTCGTTTTAGTCTTGTATGTGGATTCCAAGTCAGACGTTTGTCTAGTTGGAGTCCTAGATAGCGGATCTGTTCAACAGGGATCAGTAAGATATTAAAAAAGGATACGGTTGGACAGGAAGTCGTAGGTTTACGGCAAAAGGTGAAGGTTATTTGATGGGATTTGCTTGGATTTATTTTAATTCTCCAATTTTGACACCATTCTTGAAGGTTGATGAGATGAAATTGGAGTGTTTTGTGAGGCATTGAAGGGATCATTATTTACTGATAACACACATGTGTCATCAGCATACGTGGTGAGGACGGTGCAAGGATGGGTCGGGATATCTGCTGTATACACCGTGTAGAGGATGGGACCTAGGATACTATCTTGAGGAACACCGGCAGTTTGGACAAAGAGGGAAGAATAGGAAAAGTTATGGTTAACTTTGAACTGTCTGTCACTGAGATAGGAGCGGATAATAAGGAAGTATGTAGGAGGAAGAAATTTACGGAGTTTGTAAAGCAGTCCCTGATGCCAGACTCGGTCAAAAGCTTGTTCTACGTCGAGAAAGGCTCCAGTGCAGTACATTCCGCGCTCCAATGCAGACGAGACAACGTCCACCACACGATGGCATCGCTGGTTAGTGGAATGTGACGTTCGGAAACCAAACTGGTGGTCTGGGATAATATGATTGGAATCTAGGAAAGGATACAAGCGTTTCAGAATCAGTTTTTCCAGGATTTTGCCCATAATGGGCAAGAGTGATATTGGACGATATGTAGATGGGAGTTTAAGTGGCTTTTTGGGTTTAGGAATCACCTTCACTATTGACAATTTTCAAGGATCAGGGAAATAAGTGGTGCGGAGAACAGCATTATATATTTATATATATATATTATATATATATATATATATATATAGGATATAGGTGTTGTGTTTCTGAGGAAGGAATTGCTTTCTGAGGAAGGAGTTTTAGGATATGGGCTGTAATAAGGTTAAATATTTTAAAACGGCAATTGTAAGGACAACAATCGCGGAAATTATCCTTCGGATAACTTAAAAACCATTAAAACAGGATCCTTAAGGACGAAAATTAATTCTAATTGTGGAAGGAGGGAGTGGCCAAGGATGTCCTTCGGCCTCAAAAAATCGTCAGATTCTGGCAGATCTGTAAAACAGTGTCCTTATAGCAGGACTCTCTCCTTCCACAATTAGAATTAGTTTTCGTCCATAAGGATGCTGTTTTAAGCTGGTGGGATTTTATTAGTTTTTCGGCCTTAAGGATGCTGTTCAATTCTAGATTCCACCGATTTTCAAGGTATGAGAGAAAAATCCGAAAAAGGGACGTTCTTCCCAACCCCCCACCGTGAGCTAACCAACTGAGATAATAATTACGAGATGATAATGCTCATAGTAAAATGTCAATTGCTAGTACAGCAACTACATATTGGTAGCTCTTCAATAAAAGTTTTATATTAGAAGATCCCGAGGCCATCTTCTTTCCAGACGTTTCGAAGAGTTACCTGGAATAAAATGGGTAGCTAGTTATGAAGTTTACTTCGAAAGGAAAGGTATTTGGTTTAGGCTAAATCAGCAACCTATGGTGCATTAAGATCTCTGTGGATAGGTTTCTTAGTCACAAAGTGAGGAGCATTAGGGATTTTGTATTGTAGGGATAATGGTTAAAATTGAAAGATTCAGTTAAAGGCCAAGAAGTGGTAGGTTAACGGCGAAGTGCACAGCTTATTTGTAGAGATTTTTTAAACAGAAACTCATGTATGGCCATATCTCTCATTCCAGAGAACAGTAAGAGGAGACTGAAAAAAAAACTAGATGAGAGACCAATCAAAATACAAAGTCAATTATGAGGTACCAGTGAACACTATCTCTGATTATAGTCTAACATGCTAATTTTTATTTTATATTCTGATTTCAGCCAATCAGCTGATTTTCAATTGTTTTGGACAGGTGTTGATTAAAAAATAAAAGTGAAAAAAAATGACAAGAGTTGTTACAAAAAAGTACCTTTTTTTATATTTATAAAATATTATTATATTTGATAACAAACATTAACTAATACTCGATTATCGATACTATCGCGGTGCACAACGAGTTAAATAAATCTTTAATTGGAGAAGTACAGAGAGGGCTTTGACTCTGAGCAACTAGAGAAGCTATTAAAGTTACTCCTCGGATAATAGGGAATGTTCTCCAAAGCTGTATATTACCAGAGCCCTTCGTGTTGGTGTTGGTGTTAGTGTTAGGGGGGAGGTTAGGGCCTTTGTGTGCCGGTTAGACTACCCCCAAGGCAGTTTGTTTAGCCGCACACATATATTCAAAGTCGATTAATTGTATCAGGGTCTAGAGTCTATTTTGTTAACGTACAGTAGATATCTTTTGAGAGAGGAGTTTTTTACTGGATTAGATATAGTTTGCTAATAATCTGTCGTATATTATTTATATGTACGGTAAATAACAGCTGGACTTCTTAAAGGTTTATGTATTTCACCCACACTCTTTAACATTTATCAGATCTCCCTAGGATCCCAACAATTGAACGATCCCTATATGCCGATGACACCGCCTAATATACAAGCTCATACACGATTGTTACCATAGCACACCGTTTATCGGACGTATTTAAAAAGCTTAACAGATACTACAACATATGGAAAATCAAAATTAAAAAAAATAAATCAATAGCAACAATTCTCACAAAAACGAAGACCACTATATATCCGTAGACTACCATATACCTTTGGCACAAACAGCAACATATCTTGGTGCAGAACTAGACCGAACACTCACATTTACGGCACATGTAAATAAAAAATGTAACAAAATAAAAAATCTGATAAGTAAAATGTTCCCTTACTTCAATGAGCACTTAAATTTATCCAATAGAACCAAATTAATATTGTATAAAACTGTAATCAGAACTATGATAAACTACGCAGCACCTGTTTAGATTAATACTTGTAGTACAAATTACCTAAAACTGGAAGTTATACAAAACATCTGCATGAGAATTATAAGCAATTACCCCAGATACACAAGAATATCCACTATGCTGACTGGTCTCAATCAACCCACAATCAAATGATACATTCATTCGCAAACAAACTCATTTTTCATATCAACTGCTATATTTGAAAACCCAAATATCCTAGAAACAAAACACATATTACTTGAAGACTAAGAAAAACTAATTTCTATAAATTACAAAATATTACATAACTTAGAGTAATTTAAATATCTTTTTACACCATAAAGTTACGAGGTGCGATCAAAAAGTTCCAGGACTGAATTTTTATACATTTATTCATACAACATACAGGTTATTCAAATTTGTCTCCTTCGAAGTACTCCCCTTGGGAAGCTACGCACTTTTCCCACCGGTGTTTCCACTGATCAAAGGCCCCAGAAAACTCTTCTTTTGTAAAGGTGTTTAGCGGCTCCGTTGTTTTTTCTTTAATTTCGTCAACTGTTTGAAATCTTCGTTCTTTCAGGTGTCTCTTGAGCTTCGGGAAAAGAAAAAAAGTCGGCTGGAGCCAGGTCAGGTGAGTAGGGGGGCTGAGGAATGACAGTCATTGCGTTTTTTACTCAAAAGTTACGGATAACTAATGCAGAGTGAACAGGAGCATTGTCATGGTGAAGGACCCAATCACCACTTTGCCACAGCTCAGGTCTCTTTCTTCTCACATCATTACGCAATTTTCTGAGGGTTTCAAGATAAACAAAACGATTAATTGTTTGACCTTGTGGAAGGAATTCATAGTAAACAACACCTTTACAGTCAAAGAAAAACCGTAAGCATGACCTTCACATTTGATTTGACTTGGCGTGCTTTCTTGGGTCTTGGAGAACCTTTTGATGTCCATTGTGATGATTGGCCTTTGTTTCCACATCGTAACCAAAACCCATGTCTCTTCTCCCGTAATGATATGTTTCAAGAAGCTTTCGTCGTCATTTGCCTTTTGAAGAAGTTCCTTAGAAACATGAGTTCGGTGTTGTTTTTGGTCTTCAGTCAACAGTTTTGGCACAAACTTTGCTGCAACACGACGCATTTGAAGTTTTTCAGTTTAAAATTTCCTGGCATGACCCAAATGAAAAGTTACACTCTTCTGCCATTTCACGGATTGTTAGTCGACGGTCTGATCGTACGAGAGCGTTCACTTTAGCAACATTTGTCATCATTGATTGACGTTGAAGGGCGTCCGGAACGAGCATCGTCGTCTGTGGATGTTCGGCCATCTTTAAAAACCTCTTGAACCACTGATAGCAGCATGATCGGCTTAGACATTCTTCACCAAAAGCCTCTTGTAACATCAAAAAGGTTTCAGAAAACGTTTTGTTCAGTTTCACACAAAACTTCACACAAACACGTTGCCCCTCTTTCCCATTCATTTTCATAAAATAGCCAAACTCTATAAAAACTAACCTCAAACAAACTGTGCTAATGTTACTTTCAGTGATGTTATGATTGATCTGCAAACACAGCTGTGTTCCTGTTGAGTCAGGCAATACAATGCTGCCAACCGCATCGCTGTGAGACATTGCATTCCCATAGTATATAAAAAGTCCTGGAACTTTTTGATCACACCTCGTATTAGGAAAAAGATTGATTTTTGTATTATTTCACAAAAGTAGTTTTATTATCTTTTTGTTGGTATTTTGTTATTGTTCCCCTCTGGAGAATGAACTGTATGAAAATTTATTAAAACGAATGCTCGCAATTTTGAAGAAACCTTTAATAGAAGATAACTAAACCAATGATATAATTGTAAATCACTCACCCAGGTGCGTTACCGCAGTACTTCCGTGACTTCTCAGAGGCCTCTAAGAACTTCGTCAGTGGCTGATTTGTTCCTGTATGCTGATATAATGGGTTGAGAAATCTTCTGGTTCGCTCAGCTTCAAAGGTAGAAAGAGAATAAACGAATAAACAAGGGGGATTAATATACGGGCGAAGGCCAGTATAAATTTTGCGGGAGGTAATCAACTGCCCTCTGGGTAGTTATTGTAAAACTAAAGGGCTAGTTGACCCAAGAAATTGTGATAGAGGCAATGTACAATATTTCCTTTTCCTTTTTCACAAGAGCGCCGATTGGCGCAAACACATTTGTTTATAGATTCCTCTATTATTATAACTTGTCTCATTTGAGATGGATGTGTTGGATCCAAACATGTACCTATGTTTTTATTAGCCTACTTGGGCTTTATGTAATATATTTATTTATTTATTGGGTGCAAAAACACCAGCTTCTTCTATGGTTAATATTAAAACAATTAACACAATAAGAGTCAGTCTTTTCACCGAAATTAAACAGTACTGAGGATAAGCGAGGATAGTGAACAATCGAAAGTGACAAGTGCATATTGCCTTTCGTCCATAGTGTACACTGAAAATGAACGATGAAACAAGTTGACAGCCTTCCATGTACTTATGAGGAAAGAGTCGTTCCTCGAATCGATAAACTCATCCAGTTTCATATCGTTTCACCGACATCCGTTCATTACTTTACACTCAACTCTCGTTTCTACGTGTCTCTTCCATAGCGAGTCTTTTTAAATTCTATTATTTTATCTATTATTTTATATTAAAATTTTATAAAGTGTCGTGGCAAGAAACGGATTATCGAAACTTATCACAATTGCGAGTGCTTGTGGAACAATAAATGTGCTATAAAACGGTCTGACTTTGCACCACTTTGGTCGGGCTTCTTTCTTTTTACTACCTATCAATAACTTTTATAATGCGTATATCGAAATATTTGCTTTGAATAATTAGCTTAAAAATGCTGTTAATTCATTGCATAATCTTGGAATTGCAAAATTTACAAAACTTATAATTACTTTTATTGTTTTTAAACTTTAGTACAAAGTCAATCGGATACCTGTGACTTTGCACCATCATATGCTTTTAACTAAAAAAGCATAAGAAAAGCTTGATAGTAGGTATGAGATGCAAAGTTATTTTCTTGTAGTGTTTGGATTTTACCTAGTGATTTTTTTTCTCTGTTTGTTAGGATTTTGTTTTAAAAAAACAATTGTGAATAGCAATGTTTTATTGAAATTAGAAAGAAATTGCCAGTTTTATAAAGGTTTATTAAGGAACGACGATAGATAATATAACAACATACCAACAAAATATTATTTAGAAACAAAATAATGATTTAAAACATGCCTTAAGAACGTGAACAACTACAATTTTGGTAAACAAGGAACAAAACGATACCTATAAGATAAATTGCAAACATATTCTTAAAGAAACACTTTTGGAAAAATGCAATCTACAATGGTTCAACACAATTATTAAAAAACAAAAACGAGCACTAGGCCTTATAAGACACACCTAGGAAGCTATAACTAGGCATAATTCTAAAATAATTTCTATAAAATTGTATAGAAAATTATTTGTCAAAAAGTAGAAATTTCTTGATAAAACATAAAATTAAAACGGATGAGAATCGAGCTATGCCTAGAATCGCCTTCCGAAATTACTGCAGTCTTATGCTGAACACCCTGTATAGAGAGGGACATAGACACAAAGTCTGTGTATACTACGAAGTTTTCTTCCTCACACTGCTCCGTAGTATAATATAGCGCAGCACAAATCGCATAACATTCAGCAATGAAGTTAATGGCTAGGGAAGGAAGTTTATACTTGGCAATTTTGGAGTCTAAAAGAGCTACAAACATTACTATTTAATTTTGAACCGTCTGTATAAAATTGTTTCCTGTTGCTATATTTATCTCAATTTTTTTAATAATCTGATTAAAAACTCAGCTCTGCAATGGTATTTTTCATGTATTTTTGTAGTGTTAAATTTATTGCAGGTGGTTTTATAGTCGAGGTAATTAAATTCATCTGTTGTAGGGTGTAAGTATCTAATTTCCTCTTTGTATCGACTGGCGCTAATACCCAATGGAGCAAAGACCTGCTTTTGGTTTTTATAGAAACGTCTAGTCTTTGGTTTAAAAATGGGTCTTACAGACACGAAATTGAAGACCTTTGAAGATGAAAACACTGGAATGGATAGAAATATGTAAACAAGTATAAAAACTCTGGATGAATACACAGTAGTGTGAAAAATAAACGCAACACTTTTTAAAATTCAAATAGTGTTCATTTAAATGATATTTATACTGTTTATTTACTCATAAGATCTCGCCGTATTTTAGGAGCATTGTATTGTATACTAATGGTAATCTAAAGTTTAGTTTGAAAATAAATGAAATGAGTCGACATTACTGTCAACTAAGCAGTGAAAAAAAAAAAAAATCGCTTTAAGTGAAGAGAATTCTTCTTGCCGATAAATTAGTAACAAAGTAGGTTGTGCTCCATCAACTGTGAGTAGATTTTTAAAAAAAAATATCGGTCTTCTGGCTCTTTAGGATTTTAACATTTGTGTGGTCGCAAGAAAAAGACAAATTAAAGGGAAGATCGCATATTGCAACGGCTTTGTTTGAACAAGAGGACCTTAACATCTACAGATTTAGCTGCAGAATGGAATACAGTTAAATGTGTTAATGTCTGTGCATCAGCTGTTCGTCGAAAATAAATAAAAGCAGGACTCAAAGCACGCCGGCCACAGAAATAACCACTCTAAACAAAAAAATACGGCTCGCCTTTGTTGGACACAAGAAGACTGGAACTCTGTCATATTTTCTGATGAATTGAAATATAATATCCATGGCACAGATGGAACTCAGTATGTGATACGATGAAAAGGTGAAGCCCTAACAACTCAACGTTTAAAATCGACAGTAAAGTTTCCAGTGAGTGTTATCGTCTGGGGTTGTATTTATAGTAAACGTGTAGGTCCCTGAACTATTCTCGATGGGACATTGCCAGCCCATGGCTACATACAAATTTAAAAGTAAGTACAGATTTTTAAACTGTTGCATCTAATAGGGCGTATAAAAAAAAAAAATGACCGTTTCATAAAATTCCAGAGTTCAAAATTCTGTAAATATCTTAATGCTATTTATTATTTACTAATACTTAATAATCCCTTTAGAGCATTCTCTAAGCTTGTTTACTAACACTGGACTTCTACAAAAAAAGTCTCGGTTCATTTATTTATTTCAAAGAAGAAACATGACAGTGTCCTACGAAATTTTCGTAATTTTAAGACATTAGACTAGACATTAAGACTACTGTGGAAAAAAAAATTTCACAGCCACTGAAGCAGCTCGTGAAATTATTATATATGAAGGGGAAGGTGTCCTTGAAGAGCGCATTGCGCGGCGTTGGTTTGAAAAAATAGAACTTGCCAGGGAGTGTGATGTGTCGGAAGACACAGTTATTCGCCATCTTCTCTTCATGGGGAAGGTGAAAAAAAACCTGTAGACTGGTCTATCACGAACTTACTCCTCAACAATCAGCAGAAAAGTTTACAGAACTTCTGTAATGGGTTTAAAATTAAAATGGGTTTGTACTCCTGCCTCATCCAGCATATAGTCCAGACCTCGCACCTTCGGATTACTTGTTGTTTCGATCGATGGCCCATTTTCTACATGGGAAAAAAATTAATAATTTTGTGGAAGTTGAAAATGGTGTCCACGAGTTTTTCGACTGGCATCCCAAGGAATGGTATCAGCGTGGCATCGAGCAATTGGCTAGCAGATGGCTAATGACGGTAGATAACAATGGGCTTTACTTTGAGTATTTATTTTATATCAAAGAAATAATAATATAAATTTTTTTTTAAAAAACGGTTACTTTTTTTTTATACACCCCATTATTTTTCACACTACTGTAACATTGATGGAGTCCCGTCACTGTCCGCATACGTTTTCTGCCAAGTGAGTTCGTATGAAGTGAGGACTGCTATGAAAATTCTCATTAAAAATATTGCTTCTGCCAAAAAAAAAAAAAAAAAAATAAATAAAAAACTTTTCTCAAACGGTCATTACTTTTAACAAATATTAAAAAAATCAACATTTAAAAACATAAAGAATAATTTTTGAAAACATATGCAATGAAATTTGAACATTGCATTTAATTCCTCCATTTGAACGTAAACAGAACTGTAGTGGGCACTAGGAATAACATTAGTGGTGGAGGGTAAGAGGGAAGGACCGTATTTAGTTAGCTATATCAACGGAGTTAACCTTATTTGTTATCGACTATATATGAAAGCATTAAATTAAAATAAGTAAATTATATAATAGGTATTATGTCGAAACTAAATATTTATAATATAAATCATAAGAAAGCGTCTAATTGATGTTCTTCATAAATTTAGTATTATTATACTTAGCATAAACATATATTCTTTTCAAAGAAAACTGTCTTGTATTATGCTCAACGCCACAGAAGGATAATGGTTTCTGATCACATGATATGACAATTTTTGACAGCTGAGGAGAATCTTTGAATTTTCAGACAAAAATAATATTAGTCCTTTTGAAAATTGAAAATCTACCAACGAAGGATATAGTTTTGGAATAGTATAGTAAGTAATATTTGTATATTTATTTATATTATATATTTGTATTGTTGTAAATTAGAATTTACAACAATACAAAATATATACATCAAGTAAATGTTTGCCAAAACATGCCAAAACTTGAAAAGAACTACTCATCAATAGCACTTCAATAAAAACTCTACACTAGAAGGTCTCTAGGCCATATTCTTTTCAGACACCTCGAAGGATTATCGGGAATGAAGTGGGAAGCAAGTTGAGAAACTAGTGGATTTGAATGGTTATGGAGCTTACTATGAAAGGATGGGTATCTGGTTTGTGCTTACTCTGACAATATTAAAAAAACAAGTAGGAATAATATATACAAAAACACCCCCAGAGAATAAAAGCTACCCCTAAAAAATATATTTTGATACCATACTAAGGCCCAATATCCACTAAAGTCGGGAAAGGATTAAAAAAATTAGGTTTAAACCCTGCATTTAAAATAGATAAACCATTGTCATACTTCCCTTCACCTAAAGCCAAAATAGACCCTTCAAAAAAAGCGGTGCATACGAACTAAAATGTAATGACTTTGAAGCTAAATACACGGGAAAAACTGGACGATCGGTAAATCAAAGAGTTGAACATAATCAGATGTTTCAATGTGTACAATAATAAGATCCGTAATTCCAATTTCACTATCCATCTAAATGAACATAATCATAAATTCATTAAACACTTGGGAGTAAAAAATACTACATCAAGTATAAAATAGCCTAAAATTAAGTATTTATGGATCATTAGATATCATAAAATTGTTTCAAAAAAACCGATCCAGATTTCCGTTTCCAATAGCCTTATTTTAAATTGCTTTTCAATAGGAACGGAATATCCAATGAGTCATAGGAAAAATTTCATGGTAAACCCCAAAATTTAGCCTACCTGCCCCCTTCTAACTTTAATGATAGCTATATTTCAAATATCTGTTAGATCTCCTCAGTTGAGTACCAATATTTGAGTTCTTGTCTTACATTTTTGAAAGCTTTAGTATATATAATCCATGTAGCATAGTACTAATGTGTTAAAAATTTTGTATGTTTCAGAACTAAAGATGAATCTTTAGGATTCGAAACTAGTATTCTAATTCCAACAGAAGTGACAATTAATTCTTCAATTCTTAGAAGTAGTAGGTTTATGACGATAAGTAAAGACCATTTAATGAGATTTGTTCGAGCTTTTTTTATTTTTTCGGATTTGACGTTGTTCTCAAAGATTTGTCATGAGGTTGTAGTGATTGAGATGAAATGAAAGGATAGTTCTTTACTGATAAAACACATTTGTCATCAGCGTACGTGTTGAGGGGAGTGCCATTGTGAGTCGGGATGTCTTCCTGAATCCCAGATTTCAAATACGTTTTCTTCCAAGAAGTATTTAACGTGTATATTTTATGTAAAAGCATTTTTTTTTTTTAAGGGTTATATTCCTTTTTTAAAATTCAAAGTAGACATTTAAATTAGATACGAGATAGAAATTTTAGGGAAAGCTTCCCTCGAGACAGTATTTCTAGCAAAAAGCGATAGAGCATAACAAAAACCTCTTTAAATTACAAAGGCTTCAGAGAATTGCTGTTAAAATATGCAAAAGGATACACACTCATGTTTTTTTGAGGCAACGCTCTACAGCGCCGAGGGCGCGGAGTTTGTGGGGCTGACAGCCCAGTCATTACTAAATTCAAGAATTTGTTAAAGTACCAACATCACTTTAACACACACTAAAAATTAAATTAAAAAAATGGAAATATATTTTAGAGTAAGTGGAGTAAAATCTCTTTTAGAGGATACACCCTCTCACATCTCTCATGAATAAAGGACTTACATAATTTTAACTAATAATGGAAGTTTTTTTCTATTTTTCAAGGATAATCTTGTATTGTGGAAGCCATGCAAACAGGGAAAAATAAATTTATAAGGCATTTTAATCCCCTGATGTTATGAAAATGGTTTGATTGTTTGGGTTTCTACCATATTTATAGACAGCCCTGCGTACTATTAACTCTGAAAGAAACAATAAGCCCAAGATATACTCAGAAACGTTTCTTAATCTAAGTTATAGCAAAAGAAATTTGGAAATTTTAAAAATTTGAATTGTAATGGTAGATTCGTAGAAATTATTGGAATTCTTGGAGTAAATAAAATAATGTTCTTTAGTCGTCGTTCCAGTGAGAATTATAGCCTCAATGACATTTTTAGACATAGCTATAATTTTAAACCTGTACCATTGCACTGATGTGGTTGAAGAGAACGTAAAACCATAATTGGAAATCCTGTTTTTGGTTGGTAATGTAGATGGAAAAATAATCTTTTGGATATTCTTTCTTCGAAAGGATTTTTCTTCGCTATTCGAAGTTTCCTTCAACCAAATTCCTCCCTCAGCCGGTTCCTCCATTCCTTTCTGTCCATCGCTTCTTCTTCCGTTAATCCTCGGCCAGCCATACTTTCAGCCACAACACCTCTGCACCTGATGCGAGGCCTACCTCTCCTTCCCCTCCCTTCTGCTTTCAGCTATTTTGGGGATTCTTCTATTCTCCATTATTTTAATATAGCCGAACCATTTCAATATATTTCCCTCCATTTCCTCCAGGATATTCCTCTTAACTTCCATTATCTCTCTTATGATCTCATTCCGGATTTTATGGATCCTCGAGATTCTTGCTGATCTCCTCCAAAAATCTCCACAGCCAGAAATCTTTTGCCGTGCAATCTTTTTAGAGGCAACGTTTCTGTGCTGTATATTTTTAAACTAATCGATTTTCTAAAGTTTACTACGATCCACATTTCGCACCACATATTTATAGCTTTTAGATAACAATTTAATTGAAAATATGTAAATGTTATTATTGCTAAACCTTCCTGAAATTATAAAGATGATGTGGTAAAATTCGGAACAGATTGGGCTAGAATAGTTTGGTAACCTGTAGGATATCCCGTTCTTCCTGCCCTAGTTGGAGTACGTTAAGAAACAAATAAACAATAAACAAAAGACAATGTATCTTTGTATATAAATATTGCCTTATCGTTTTTTATTTTTTTTTAACATGTAGCATGTTTTTTTACCGGTCACCTAATTGGTCAAAAGCGATAACGTTTTTGGGGAACGCGAGGGTGTTACGCGAAGTTTGATATTTTGATATCAGGAGAACAGTACCAGATAAGAGCTTAACTATCGTTATAATAGTTAACACTATCACTTGGACTGTTTCTAAAGAGTGAGCCCCTTTACTCTATTTCTCCTAATACAAAATAAAAAGTTTTTAATCTGGGTTTGACCGATCTTGCTCTAATCCCCTTTATCTCGTGGTTCTTTTTTAGAAAAATGTGTATGTTGAACTGTTTTTTTTTTTTTTTTTTTTTTTTTTTTTTTTTTTTTTTTTTTTTTTTTTTTTTTTTTTTTTTTTTTTTTTTTTTTTTTTTTTTTTTTGTGTGTGTGTGTGTGTTTTCCTTCCAGCAGTAACCCTGTTGGAAGGGATTTTATTTATTTCTGTATACACCATGCTTTAAAGTATACAATGTACATGTTTATTTTCTGTTTTGGTTATTATTTATTAAAGAAGCTATACAATTTTAAAATTCAATACAACCAAGCAACAAAGTTATTTCATAATCAGAAATTCTTTAAAAAAAAAATAATATAGAAAACGTAATGAATTTTTCATGATTTAAACGTATTTTATATTGATATCCTCTATTTTTAGTAAAGAATTTTAAAAAAAATATTTTGAAATCTTCAAACATATTGTACATCAAACATTGACCATCCAATGGCCAATGTCCTAGTTCCTGTACTGTTGTTACCTGTAGCATAGTTCTGTAGTCAGTGAGTAGTCTGCATTCATATATGGTATGAGGTGGTTTATATTTTGTTCTTGTGTGAAATCACAAGGACATAAGAATGATTCTCTTATTTTGAATCCATAAAAGTAGCAGTTCACTTTTAACAGTAAATAAAACAGTAACCTTGAAAAACGTAAAAAAAAAAGATCTAAGAGTATAGACTGTTAGGAGGATTAAGCTATTTAATTTGAAAATTTATCTCCTACGGAAAACTGAACCAAACAGGAAAGGGGGGAAAAAAAAATAGAAAGAAACGAGCATGGACGGTCAAGATGGCATCCGCTAAAACATGTTCTGTATTATTCTTTCTTTAGCCGGCACACAGTGGAACGAACGTTAGGGCGGAATGGACATTCGTTAATATCTCCGCTTCTGCTTCTCCTAGAATAATGCTATTGGTACCGTTTTAAAGCTTTTTGAATGGACTATTAAATGATATGCTAATCATGATCAGATCGTAACCTCGTCAGAGGAAACATGTAAGAATTCCTGATTTGATATTTCGATGTTGGATAATTTATCATCATTTACTTACCATTTATTGTACCTATATACTACGAGAATATATGCAATAAAATATTCTATGGAATGATAAATACATATGTATTAAATAAAATTACAAAATAAAACGTAACAAACTAAAATATTTAATTATTAAAAAAAAATAATATAACAATTGACAATTACTTTTGTCAGTTAATATCCTAGGACTAATTGATACATCAAAATTATAATATATGTAGGTGCCTATATACAATTATTTATTTAAATAACGATCAGAATTAAACTCATAACAACATAATTTTAATTAAGATTCTTTTTTCTATGTTCTAAGTAACAATAAGTGATTGTGCTTCTGGTAATAAATCACGTTTAATGTTTATTATTCTCGGTCTAAGAGTCGAAATTAAGGGATCCGAATTTATTAATAAATTATTTAAAACATCTCGATTGTTAAATTACCTCGATGAATTTCTGGCATGAAACAGTCTGAAATTTCGGAATAACTTGTGATTCGCTTGTTGAGCATCTTCTGACAATTGTCCAATAGGTACTAAAGCATTTTTGGCTATCAGTGTTCCGTGCACGAGCAGTTTGTCCACGGTGGCTGGCATATAATACCAGCCATACAGAGATACATATAATCGTTCTGTCTCTTTCGTGTAGGCTTCAAAGTTATCAAGTTTTATAATTGACCAAGAAGAAATAGCTTGTAATATTATTGCAAAGCGTCTAATTAGATTTTCGTCAACCCCTGTTATAGCTGATGAAGTTTCTGGGGAGGCAAAAAATTTCCTTGCAGTATTTCCATCATTGCTTGTACCAAAATCTTGTCTTACGTGGTCTACACAAAGTCCTAACTGAATTTTAAAATCCTGTTGAACTTGATTTTTTTTTTCCTTGCAAGTAACTCCTTTTGCTCTGTTGTTTTTGCACTCCAGGACTTGAAATCTAATCGGTAAGAGATGTGAATTAAGCACTCAAAACGCCTGATCAAACAATGCAAAGGGGACAAGCCAAATGAGTAATACTCATCATTAACTATTTCCTTGTTTGTAATAATTTTTAAATTGTTCATTTCTTTAGGTGTTGCATTGCACAAAAAAACACCTCATAGCTGAAGAAGTTTCAGTTAAAATATTACATATTTTGCCATCAATCATAGTTAATAACATTCTATAATTGATAGAGATTTTGTCATTTTATATAGGGAAGTAAATTATCAATTTGTTTCTGAATGTCTCGAACTAAAGACGTTACAGTTTCATCTGTTTCTTTCGTACAATTAAATGAGATAGGCCTACAAAATCTGGTCGATGACGGACATTCATTTTGCCAGACTATTTGACAATTCTCTGAATTTATCAAATTAATCGGTACTAAACAGGCAATCAAAATGACCGAATCTTCGCTGAAAGTTTCAGATGAAGAATAACGTTGTTTATATTGTGATTGGTTAACCGCCCCATCACATCCCCACTTAATGTTTAACGTTAAACTACGAAAGTTATCATTCCCTATTTCACCACCCCACGTCTTGTAAAATCCGAGAAGAAGTATGGTCAAGTAAATTTTGCAATACGATATTTGCTCCAGTGTCACTAACCGATATGGATTCTTCTGGGGGATAACAATCTTTTTTTAATTTTTGGATCTGATAGTAGCTGGGGTAAAGTGATGTATATCCTAATGCTTTTGCATTATTTCTGACGGCATTGTACTGAAACTTAGTAAAATCAGCTGCTGTATATAATGCTAATGCCTTTTCGTTCTCTTGGTCCTTTGGATTTAAAAGGTTTTCACAAAATTTTTTGACACTTAGTATATATTCTGGATGCTCCCTAATAAAATTAACAATGTAATCTACGTCATCAAATTTGAACCTTTTTTTCATGACAAAAGCGAACATATCCTCTGAACATTTTCTAAAACTTTCCGTTTTTTTTCTCCGTCTTTGTCTATCAGATAATTGCTCGAATGATTGAGAACAAGATGGTATACTTGCGCTTGTTGATGATGATGATGAAGGTAGGTTCTGGATAACATCTTCAGGAACAATGAAATCCAAATTCAACCAGTTTTCATGCTTCTCCAAAAAACTATTGATCTTCCTATGGGACGAAATCCAGCGAGAGTTCAAACTACTACTGAATTTTCTTAATTTTTCCCGTAAGCAGAACTTTGCGGTATTTGAAATTTGTTCCAGTCCAAACGAATTAATCCATGTTTCCAATGCCAGGTCATAATCTTTAAAACTTATATGATTAAATTGGAAAAATTGAAAAACTTGAAAATTTGTTTTAGGAACCATTGCACCTATGTCACAAACGGAGCATTTTATATGAGGACAAATGAATGTAAACAGACAAACAAAAGACAAAAGTAGGTAAACAAAAGAAAACTTGCGAAAAGTAGCGCCAATATCAACAGAAATCATTTAAAATTAATTCTCAAGACCTAGAAAAGAAAAGAAAAAAATCATTTTCTCGGAAAAGAGCACCTAAGAGCAAAATCCAACTAATGGAAAAAAAAACTTCAAGCATTCTAGTTATTTACTGTGAAGGTAGTTTTTTGAGCGATTTTAGGCGATTTTCGCAATTTACATTTGAGTTTTTTCTCCTAATTTTCATCGAAAAATCCCAGACGTTTGAAATAATCCCGAGTTTTATTTGCCTAAAATATCTTATTATGGATAAGTTGTTTTCCAGTAGTTGCACGGTTAATTTAAAGCATTATTACCTCAAACAATGGGGTTTTTTTTTTAAATATGAGTTTAAAAAAAAATATATATTTCAATGCAGAATTTTTCCTATAAGATTTGATTTTAACATTAATTTATCTATGCATTTTGTTGAAAAGAAGTATAAAGTATAATTTAAGATCCAAATAAAAGACAAATTTAGTTATTAGAGAATTGGTCCAATGTCCAACAAATTCGTTGATTCGTTCCACTGTGCGGCAGGATCAAGAGGGTTAGACTTTTATTATTTTTTTATTTATTTATTTATTTTTATTATTTATAGCATCTTCTCTGTACTAAATAATTTCAGAGTAAAAAACGTTATTTTATTTTTAAATAAAATAAATAGAGTGTGTAAAGTATTAATCTTGCTTTCCCCCCCCCCCCCCACCCTTTCAGCAACATTGCAAGTACGGAACTTTGGTCATATGCCGACAGCTCGAAACCTAATTATGCATCGGAGAGATCGTTTTTTTTATTTTACTCCTAATAACATAACAAACAAATTATGTTATATACACTTTTTCTGTAGATAGCTCAGTTTCGCCGTAATACTTAATCATATACAGAAAACTGCCACTGCAAAAAACAAAAAGTAACTTCAACAAATTATAGATTTTATCATTAAGTTTTGGGAAAAAATGTGTTAAACAAAACTTATAGATAATATAATTAGCTTTAAAATAATGTGTCTCATAACGCATAACATTAAAACGATGACTTCATAGAGAGCGTTGAAAGAGTAGTGGATACCGGTGCGCCGGTCCTAGCAGGGCCGTGCTGAGGTGCACAAACGCATATACTGCTGTTCATGATCATGAATAGTCATTTAGATGAAATGCAGCAACAATGTAATAACGTTTATTTTTAGGTTATAGCTTCCAAAGTGCATTGATTTTGCTATGATAGTTTATACTTTACTTGTATCTCTGATATAGTACAAAATTTAGCATCGAAGATTCAACTTCAAAAATCAAAAGATCTGACCGCTGGATATTGTTCACCACTCTTAGCTCTAAATGTTATAAAAAGTCTTCCTCAAAATATCTTCGGGTTTATGGGAGAGAGGGGGGAAAGTCGTATGTTGTTGGCTGTCTGATCTCGGAAAACGTTACTTTTAGCACATATATACATAAAAAAGCAAAGCAAATTTGCAAAAAATGTCATTTTATTCCTCTCTTTCCCATACCATAATTTTAGAGCTATGGAAGAGGGAAAAATAGAAGATTTTTTACTTGAGTTAAGTCGCAGTTCTCCGGAATAACACGTTTGTCGGTACCCATTTGGCTATAACTCCGAAACTATTTGTGCGATTCAAATTTCTCTTTTTTCAAATGAAAGCTGGTTAAATTTATTATAATAACTCAAATATTAAATTTTGATCTAGTATCGTAAAACACCCACGGCAAAATATTGAGAAACCCGTACTGTTGTGAAAAACTCGTATTTTTTGGCTCATTTATCACAATAACTCCGGAACTATTTCTCCGAATCAAAATTATTTTTTCCACCTGAAAGGTAGTTAAATTTACTATAGGACCTTTTCTATTATTTTGATTTAATCTCGTAAAATACCCATGACAGCACGCTGGGTACACCGTACTATTTCGGGATTAACTTGTTTTTTTTTTTTTCGAAACATTTATCGCTATAACTCCAAATTTATTTTTTCCATATAAAAGCTGGTTAAAATTACTATTAGACATGACATAATTACTTCTTATTAAACTCAGCGAAATACCCACGCCAAAACGCTAAATGTGTATGTTTTTGAAAAATGTGACGATTTTGACATGTTCAATGAGCTGCCATAGATATTTTTCGGAAGTCAATCAAAATTCCATATATGTATAAGATCTCATGGGAAATTTAAACAGCTTTCAGATGGAAAAAATAAATTTTGAATTGAAGAAATAGTTCCGGAGTTATTGTGATAAATGTGCCAAAAAATACGAGTTTTTCACAACAGTACGGGTTTCTCAATATTCTGCCGTGGGTAGATTACGGGACTAGATCAAAATTTAATATTTGAGTTATTATAGTAAATTTATCCAGCTTTCATATGAAAAAAGAGAAATTTGACTCGGACAAATAGTTGCGGAGTTATAGCCAAATGAGTACCGACAAACGTATTATTCCGGAGAACTGCGACTTACCTCAAGTAAAAAATCTTCTATTTTTCCCTCTCCCATAGCTCTAAAATTATGGTATGGGAAAGAGAGGAATAAAATGACATTTTTTGCAAATTTGCTTTGCTTTTTTATGTATATATGTGCTAAAAGTAATGTTTTCCGAGTTCCGAGATCAGACAGCCAACAACATACGAGTTTCACCCCCTATGTCCGCTAAATCCGAAGATATTTTGAGGAAGACTTTTTATCACATTTAGAGCTAAGGATAGTGAACAATATCCAGCAGTCAGATCTTTTGATTTTTGAAGTTGAATCTTCGATGCTAAATTTTGTACTATATCAGTGATACAAGTAAACTATAAACTATCATAGCAAAAAAAATGCACTTTGGAAGTAATAACCTAAAAATAAACGTTATTACATTGTTGCTGCATTTCAACTGAATGACTATTCATAATTATGAACAGCAGTATATGCTGAGATGAGGTGCAGAAACCCTCAGCACGGCCCTGCTAGGACCGGCGCACCGGTATCCACTACTCTTTCAACGCTCTCTATGAAGCCATCGTTTCAATGTTATGCGTCATGAGACACATTGTTTTAAAGCTAATTATATTATCTATAAGTTTTGTTTAACACTTTTCTTCCCGAAACGTAATGATAAAAATCTATAATTTGTTGAAGTTACTTTTAGTTTTTTGTTGCGGTAGTTTTCTTTATATGATTAAGTATTACGGTGAAAACTAAGTTATCTACAGAAAAAGTTTATATAACATAATTTGTTTGTAGTATTATTAGGAGTAAAAAAAAAAAAAAGAACACTCCGATAGCATAATTAGATTTCGAGCTGTCGGCATATAACCAGAGTTCTGTATTTGCAATGTTGCTGAAGGAGTGGGGGGGAAAGCAAGAGGTCTGGCAAAAAGTCTCGTGGGAGACTATAAACCAAATAGATAAAACTTCCACAGCTAGTTGTATCTCATTACATATTTACAGGGTAATATTTACGATGACTATAATATATTGTTCTAGTACTTAGGAAAACAATATAGTTGAGGCGATATATAAGGCTGTTGCAGAGAGAGAAGATATAAGATATAGGCATGAGATAAGAGAGAAGGCTACGTGCTAGCTTGGTAACGATCACATTTAGCCCTGTGGTTCGAGCCCAGCTTTTTTTTTTTTTTTTTTTTTTTTAACGAGAGCGATCATTAGCGACTCCTCCCCAGTTCACTCCAGGACTCCCCTCCTCTTCAAAGGATAATCTCATTGTAATCTCTCCATTGGTGTAAAGGATCTATAAAAATGGATATCTCGCTATTCGATTATTCGATGAGGTGCTTATCGGATATCGAATACCAATATATATATTTGAATAAATGAATATATTAAACGGAATTCTCACTTATACTTCTCAGTCGAACTTGAAAGCGTTTATTTGGGTATTGGTCGGTTTAATGTATTCATTTTTAATGGTTATTTATAATCAGAAAACATAAATAAATGAATGTAATTAAAAAAAAAAAAAAATAAACCAACTTCAAATTGGTAGATAGGTATAGAAAATTAGAAACAGCCAGTGAACCCAAAAAGAAAAAAATAATTTTTTTTTTTGGAATTACGGAAAAGGAAAACAAAATTCAAAAGCGGATTTGTATACTTGTAGATATACCTAATTCGGTACAGACGCCCACAATTTTTTTGTGGTCGGTACCAGCCAAGAGCAGGGCTAGTAGGGTTGGGCGATATTCGATAGTTAGCACTATCGATAGGCCGATACTATCAGTTGAGAACAATCGATTGCTATCGATAGTTTTTCAATAGTAGCTTACTTTTTTTTTTCCAAAGCTATTCAATAAAGAATTTCAACTAATTTAATTCAATTCAATTATCTACTTACTATATCATAAAGATGAGAGAAAAAAAAATTGTTTGTTTATTTCGTTTAACGTCACTTTATGCTGCTATGGCTAATCGGACGATGCTACGGTGGGAGTCCTAAATTTTGCCTATCCAGGTATAATTAGGATAGGGATCTTTAACGAGTACCTGACATCGCACAGGCTCGGGACCCCCAGTTTACGTCCCTTCCGAAGGACGGCATAGCTAAGGATTTTTCACTCCCTTTAAAAAATCCTAAGGTCATCTGCCGGGCTGCGAACCCGCGATCTTGGGTTTAGTAGGTTGCTATGCTAACCACTACACCACAGGTGACCCTAAAAATTTAAAAAAAAAAATTAATTTATTTGAATTATAAAAAAGTATTTACAATTTACATGGTTACAATAATAATGAACATTATTTAATTTAAAGAGTCAAGTGTGCTCCTTGAGCCACATTTTTCCCGAAAGAAAAACTAGCATTTTTGATTTCCTTTAAGAGAACCTTTAGCTCTAGGAATTCCAAATTCAATATCAAAAGAACTCGACACTTGACAGATACAGATCAACATAATTCCGAGAGTTTCAAAACTTGAGGGTAAAAAAGATCTATCGATAGTCGACACTATCGATAGTGACCATCGATAGACATGAACTATCGATATATCGATAGTAACTATCGACTATCGCTAACCCTAGGAGCTAGTTAAGTCCGCCTCCGTGGTCGCTGGCACCGACATCAAAAAAATTGTCTACGTGTGTACCGAATTAGTTATATCTTAAACAAATCCCCTTTTGAATTTTGTTTTCCTTTTCCGTAATTCCTACAAAATATTATTTTTTTTCCTTTTGAGTTCACTGGCTGTTTCTAATTTTGTATACCTATCTACCAATTTGAAGTCGGTTTAATTTTTTTTTTTTTTAATTCCTTTTTATAACTATACAACTACCCACCTTTATTTTGTTTATTTACCCATATCTCTGAAACTACTGGACCAACTTCAATGAAACTTAAACTGTTCCCTAAGTTGAAGTGTACCTAACTTAAATCAAATAGAATCATCTCGATATGACTTTTAGTTTTTGAGAAATTCGTGGACAAACATACACTTACAAAACTAAGCAAACGTGCTTAGAAGCCAAAATGGATCATCATACTTAAATATTATCCAATGCTAACAATATTACATACATACATGTCGAATTGATAACCTCCTTTTTTTTTTTAAGTCGGTTAAATATATATTTTAACCTATCTGACTTCTATGATTTAAAAGTAATTATTCTTACCTTTTTATTTATTATTATCAGTATTATTATTTTATTAAACCCTATTAAATTAATGAATAGAAAAACTTAGTGAACTTATTAAAAAGAAAATGTGTTAAATAAGCTCGCATAAGAAAATGCATTTAAAAAGAAAAAAGAACTTACTTATTAAAATCTGTCTTCTAGTCATAGTGTTATTTAGTAAAAGAAGAGTTGAGCTCCTAGCTGCTAGTACTCTCCTACTCTTAAACTATTAAATTACGTGTAACACCATCGTGTTTTCCAAAACTGTATCGCTTTTGACCAAGATATTTCATGATAAAATAAAGATGTGATATATAATAGTATTTAAGAATTCATCTTTAGTTTTAGAAACATAGAAACGTTTTAAACATTAGCGATTTAAAACTCACAAGGGGACGTTTGCAGTTGTAACACACAGATTTGAATACCAATTTGTGTGTGGGTAGTAGGAACATATAATAGTGCAAAACTAGAGTTATAGCCGCCAATGGGCATTAAGAGCCGAGAAAAAAAAATAAAATATGAAAATCACTTTTTATTTTTTTTCTCAGCTCTCAGTCAAGATAGAGAAATGATTTTTTTTCACGTTTAATTACAGTTATGTATGCTATTTAATATAAAAATACACAATATTCGCTATACACAAGACACCACCCGGTTTTAGATTGCTCAAAAACTCTAAAAAAATGACAAAAATTCCAAGGAAATCCGCTGTAAATCAGTGGACTTTTTTTTTCATGACAAACTGACCTCAAATTTCGATTTAACGCACCATAAAACCCTTATATGTCAAATTTTATCAAAATAAAAAAATATTGATTTTTTACCCCTTACAAAAACTGATGTGAATGAAAAAACCCGAGGTCAGCTATAACTTAAGATATCTCAATAAGGCTAAACTTGTGCTAAACTGTTGCTAAACTAAATTTGGGCTAAACTGTGCAGTTTTACGGCTTATAGATAACCTTAAAATTTGGTAATAATCGGTGGCAAAATGGGTGAGAAAGCGCAAATTACTTACATTTTTTTCAGAAATTGACAGCCTCCGTTGCCTTCTAAAATCATACAAAATTTTAAAGGTAAAAAATGTTTTTTGAGATGAGGAATCTGAAAATAATATCAGTTTTGAGTTTAAAAATTTTCCTCACTTTTATTTTTATTTCAAATTGCATCGAAATTTGAGGTCAGTTGTTCATGAAAAAAAATGTCCACTGATTTACAGCGGATTTCCTTGGAATTTTGTCATTTTTTAGAGTTTTTGAGCACTCTAAAGCCGGGTAGTTTTTTGAGCATAACGAAAGTATTTTTATATTAAATAGCATACATAACTGTAATTAAACGTGAAAGAATCATTTCTCTATCTTGACTGAGAGCTGAGAAAAAAAATAAAACGTGATTTTCATATTTTTTTTTTTTTTTCTCGGTTCCTAATGCCCATTGGCGGCTATAACTCTAGTTTTGCACTATTATAGGTCCCTACTACCCACACACAAATCGGCATTCAAATCTGTGAGTTACAACTGCAAACGTCTCCTTGCCAGATAATATTGAGGGTGTTAAGCTGGAAGAGGCCCAAGAAAGTCGAAACTGAAGGTTTCATCAGCTGTTAGCTTGTCACATGTTCTATCACTTATGATGGTTTCATAGAGGCTAGAAAAAGATTTTTAATATAAATTGGAGTTTAAGAAAGTTTTTTCAGAACTTTGGTTATCAGACATTTCCCCTTTTATTCTAACATCCTTCATATTTATAATATTTTTATGTATAATTGTAAAACTAGATGTTAAATGCACGATGCCCCAATTGTCCCTTTACAATTGAGAAAAACGTATTTCGGGCGGGAGTCGGAGTTTAGTATTATTATTAAAAGTAATATCGTACATCGAGAGAATTTCGAAGAAGGTTCTTAAAGTTTTAAAGCTAACAAGGACCGTTTAGGGAGCTCATGAATATCTGAAAATTTAAGAACAAATAATATAAGCTGCTGGCAGAATCATTTTTCCTTCCTGGACCAGGGGAGATATGCTAATACGGAAGTCCTCCAGGATCATTTGTAATTCGAGGAGTTAATGGCCAACGTCAACCCAGCCATTACCGGAAATATGAACGCCAAGAGTATCAGCTCACTTTTAGCCGAGGAATTTGACTTTCATATCAGTTGCGGCTTCTTATTATTATGGTATAATTAAGGAACCAAGTATAATGAATACAATCATATATCTATACTATTATGTAAAAGAACAAGCCATTTTTCGTTTGTGATCTCTAACCATTGATCCAACCTGTACCAAATTTTAAGCACATCGTCCTTATAATTCCAGGAAGGTTTAGCAATAATAAAATCTACAGATTTTCAATTAATTTGTTATTTAGAAAGTGATGATATGAAGATAAGAGAGAAGTTTGATAAATGGCCGATAGGTGGCGAGCACCAATCTGAGTAAGAGGTTACAAAGGTACGGTGTTAAATAGAGCTTGAAATTGATAATAAAATTTACTTATATTCAATTAAATTACTAAAGAAGATTTAAATATGTGGATCCCACTGATGTATGAAAATAGGCCGATACATGGTTAGCACCGTTCCGCAATAGAGTTTACAACGGTTAAACCACTGAACCCATCAGCACCAAATTTTAACTACTTTATCTTCACAATTCAAAAAATACTTAGCAATAATAAAATTTATAATAATAAAAATTTAAATGTATTATATTCAGTAGCAGGAACGAGGTTTTCCACACTGTCATATACTTTTGTCGTTAGAAATTAAAAACAGATGGAATCAATGAATTATTTCTACGCAATAAAACTTATTATCAAGTCATAATGCTTTTCGATATCGCGTGTAAAAATATTATTCATGGGTCCTTCGTCGCAAGTACAAATATACATATTTGTCAAACTTACAACGGTTTTCTCGATATACTTTATTGAAAATCGATAATTTTCGTAAACAAAATCATTTTTATGTCACTTTTTGTTAAAAATTTGCTTCAAGTGCCAAAACGCACAGATGGAATTAAAGTAAATTTAATGCTCTACAAGTTTGATTATGACGTTGTTTTTTTTTTAAGAAACGGTCGTGGAAGGCACTAGAAGCAAATGTTTGACAAAAAGTGAAGTAAATTTTTATTTTTTTTTCCTCGAATATTACCGATTTTCAATAACTCATATATTTTTGGACTGTTTATGAACAGTTGGAAGTTTCACAAATATCTATAGTATCAATTTTAAAGGGAATTTAATAAGCTTTAATTTGGATTCGGAACATATCTTTTTAGAGTCCAATGTTTTCGTGATATAATCGAAAAAAAACCCAAAAATGGGACCTTCATTCCTTCTCCCACCGTTTGCTCACCCCCAGAGGCGGGGACTTTTAGTATGTTTATCTTCTAACTACTAACGAAGCTGCATACATCTCTCATTTTATCACTCGTTGACGGTTTACTTTTCATTTTTCTTCTTTTTTTTTTTAATCTTGCTATTGAAATATAAATACATATTTGAAATCACGATAAATGCGCCAAGAGACACTTTGAGAGCCAGACTCCTACCCCACTCCACCCTCAGCCTGATCCAATTCCCCCCCCCCCCCACATCCTCGACTCCTCGAGGAGGACCAGAACAGTGCCCCCCTCCCTTCCTCTGTAGCCCCGAAGACAAATTGAGGCAGTGAATAGCCTCCGTGATGCTGTTAGTCGAGTTGCATCCGCTGATTTAGTTAGCTCCAGGCTAAGTTCTCCAGCGTCGTCCCCGGTTTACTAGATTCTCCAGAAATTTGACTACAATTCCTACCCAGTGGTGATTATAACAGTGAATTAAATGCAATAAAAACTCAAAAATATGCACATATAAATGCAAATATATTGGGTAAAATATGCAATTAAATACCTAAAATATACAACTATTTACATGTCCTATTGCACAAGTACAAACTCAAGTCTAACTAATTGTGTTGAAAAGGTAAACAATTCGAAGGAGTACATTAAAAAACAAAACAAGGCGAATCTCAAAAAAAGAAAACACGTTTGGAAGGGTATTTAAGCTGGGTATAATTCAGTATTGAATCCAGCGACAGTTTGTTTAACAAAAGATTTTTTCAAATTTTGATTTCTTGCCTTTATTTTATAAGTGTATTGCTGTTTTTATGTGCAGTAGTTGATACAACTTTATCAAAAGAAACACAATATAAAACGCCTCCATCACACTTAAAAGTCTCAATTGAAAACTTTCTTTCCAACAAAATCTTTTGTCTTTGATAAAGTAATTTTCGTGAAAAAACAAAAGTTAAGAAATATTACAAGTATTTGAGCAGAGCAAGAACAATAAATAAATCTTATTAAACCGTTCCAAGAGAAGGAAATACGATCAAAAGGGAAGAATCGGCTTCTGGATATACACGATTCTTCTTATCAATAGGTGAAAAAAAAAAAGAAGAAAAATAAGAGTTCACGTAGCTATTTTTCTGCTTTTATTTATATTTTATTTTTTTGTCTGCTCAAAAACATAAAAAAATCAAATGCTGATATGCCGGATACAGTTTAAAATATGTATTTATCACAAAATATGCACAAATATGTAAAATAAAAATGCTATAAATGTTGATAAATATGCAATTGAAGTTCAAAATATGCAAAAATATGTATTTATGGCCAAATATGCAAAATAAAAATAACTCAAATTGATTCCTTAAAATATATACATTTTGACGATATTAGATGTTTTAGTTGGCTAAAAGAAATATGCAAATGCATATATTTCACAGCCCTAGTCATCACTAACCGCGAAAATTACAGACCCAATCTGTACCAAGTTCTAACCACATTCATCTTCATAGTTCAAGGTTTAGCTATAATAAAATTTAAAGATTTTCAATATAATTTACATAAAGAAAAAGCGATAAGTGAAGTTTGATAATCGACCGATAGGCGGCGAGCACCATTTGAGAGATGTTACAGAGGTACATTGTTATACAAAGTTAGAAATTTATGATAAAATATTCTTATTTTCACTTCAGGTATACGATGATGGTATAAAAGGATCAATGCAATTAGAATTGATGAATTAATTGCCACTTCTTTTGGGATTATTTTATTAGAATACTAGTTTCGAATGCTAAACGTTCATCATTAGTTCTAAAACATACAAAAGTTTTCAACAGATCAGTACTATCTTACATAAATTATGTATACTAAAGTTCATGAGAAGTGGAAGGGGCAGGTAAGTTAAATTTTTGTGATTTACTGTGGGATTTCCCTTACGACTCATCAACAAATTCAAAATGGGGCTATTGGATATGTTTTTTTGATCATTTAAACAAAAATCTGGATTGGTTATAGACGATTTTATTATTTCTAATGATTCATAAATATTTAATTTTAGGCTATTTTCTACTTGATGTATTATTTTTACTCCCGAATTTTTATTAAATTTATGGTTATTTTCATTTAGATGGGTAGCGAAATTGGAATTTTGGGTCTTATTATTGTATGCTCTTGTGTGTTCTTTTATTCTTTCATTCACTGATCGTCCAGTTTTTCCCGTGTATTTTGCTTCACAGTCATTACCTTTTAGTTCGTATACAACGCTTTTTTGGAAAGGGCCTATTTTGTCTTTAGTTGAAGGGAAGTATGTTAACAATGCATTTATCTATTTTAAATGCAGGGTTCATACCTAATTTTTTTAATCCTTTCCCGACTTTAGTGGATATTGTTCGTCGTTACAGATTACCTCAACGTTTATTAGACAAACGTTCAAAGCTCCAAGACATGACTGTAATTAGACCTATTTGGACGTACGCAGTTGAGCTTTGGGGCTCTACTAAACCATCCAATTCATCTCGTATCCAATCCTTACAATCCAAAATCCTTCGAAAAATCCTAAATGCCCGTTACTTTGTCACCAATAAGCTTATCCATGAAGACCTTAATGTTCCGTATGTTGCTGATTTAGCCCAAACCAGATACCTATCCTTTCATAGTAAGCTCCATAAACACTCAAAACCATTAGTTTCTTAACTTGCTTCCCACTCCATTCCCAATAATCCTCCGAGGCGTCTGAAAAGAAGATTCTAGGCCATCTTCTAGTGTAAAATTTTATTGAAGTGCTACTGATGAGTAGTTCTTTTCAAGTTGTTATATGTCATTGTAATCGTTATCAGCTCATTTACTTGACGTACATATTTGTATAGTTGTAAATTTCAATAAATTGATATATTGAATTTTATATATATATATATATATATATATATATATATTGATGACTGGCAATTTAAATATTTTTTTAATGAAGGTCCTCTGGACACTTTCTATTTTATCATCATATCGAAAGCCCCAAACCTGACTCCCATATGTAAGAATTGATCTGGTTACAGACTTAAAAACTTCATTTTATGCTGAAAGAGGAATATGTTTAATTAGAAATAAATTATTCCAAACACTATTAAGACCAAGCAAAGCATGGCGAGCCGTTTGATTAAAGTGATCAGTGAGTGTCAAACTTGGAGACAATGTGATCCCTAAATACTTATATCGGTTGACTACCTTGACTGGTTGATTATTAAACATCCAAGAGTCACGTTCACTAAGCTTTCCTCCGCCTTTCCTAAAAACCATGATATTTGACTTGGATAAATTCACTAACAAATTCCACTTTTTAACATAATGTTCAAGCTCTTTTATCATGTTTTGCAAACCCGAGGCATTATCAGCAAGGAACACTATATCGTCTGCAAATAGTAGGAGTTTTTATTCTGTACCCTCTAAGCCATATTCCTCCGCTTAGGCAATCCTTAATATCATTTACAAATAAGGTAAATAATAAAGGGCTTAAGTTGCAACCTAGCTGGACTCCAGATATTGTTGGAAAAGTTGTTGATCGGCCACGTTTACTGCACACTGACAAGTTGGTGCTAGAATATAGACTTGCAATAGCTCTGATAAATTTTGTTGAAACCCCCAATTGTGGCAGTTTTAAACAGGAGAGCATGCCTATCAACAGAATCAAAGGCAGATTTGAAATCTATAAAGAAGCAATAAATTTTCTTGACTCCTTTATTCCATTTAAATTAAATCAAGTTGGTAAGGACAAAAATATTATCTATTGTAGAATAACCTTCCCTAAATAGAAAAGTAATATTCTATGAAATAAGGCTATATTATATAAGGGAGCTTTTGTAATATCCTAGTATTTCCTAGAATGTATAGATTGGAAAAGGAATTCAGAAAGTTTAGGGGTTAGAAATGATAGGGTCAAGGAGGAATTTAAAGCATGTCCGATAAAGGATAATTTAGAGAGGAGATTGTACGGACATGCTTAGAGGATGGCGAGGGACCGAACCTTATAAAAACTAAGAATTAAGCCCACAGCTGGAAATCTCCAGGAGGTCCAGGGGTATTCTTTCATAATATAAAGGCCAGATACTGGTGAACAACGCACAAAGTCATTGGCAATTTTGCCTAAACAGAAATTTCTGTACATTTAAAATTTAAATATGACTCTATTTCTATTATATATTTTAACATTGATAGAAAAAAATCGGTAATTATATTAGCTGTTAAATCATCATCTATAAATCAATCAAAATGTATAAAATCGAAATTCAAATGTTCATAAAATAAGTAGGGTGTTAATATTAGGAGTCTTTTATGTGGAGGGTTGGGTAAGTGCACTGGTAGTAGACAGTTAGATAATGTATCTTATAATAAGCTTTCTGTTTGCACTTTCGTTTCGTTTTAAATTTTGGCGGGTAGTTCAGTTATTTCTGTATGCAAAGAGTGACAGCAATGACTTCCTGAACGGAAAAAACTGTTTTCAACACCAAATTTGTTGTCACAACTCCAGTTCAGTTGACTAAACGCCTCCATCCTTATGCAATCGGCTAAGGATGCTCTGGTATGTATTCTGTTTTTTTCGCAACCAAATGCTAATATCTGTCCAACTTATGAATATATTTTAGAATAGTAGGTATCTGTACTACATTTTACTAGATTCTTGTGGTTATAGATGAAAATAAAGAGGATTTTATTGAGTGTCAACCGCTAAAACATATTTATAACCTGTTGTTTAGTGCTTGACACCTCTGTAAAACTACTAAAACATTTTTCATTTCTCGCCTTCTTTATTGAATTTGCGTTCTCTGCAAAGGAAAAATCAGGGGTAAAAAAAGAAAGACAAGTTTTGATCCCTCAGGTAAACGATCGAGGGGTAGACCAAGACGTAGATGGGAGGATTGCGTCAAGGCCGACTTGGGACATTTGGGTTTGAGGGAGTGGGTTGGAGGGAGGTGTGTGGTCAGCGGTTGGTGGTGTCGGCATCCAGTTTGCTAGGCCTTTGTTTATCATATTAATGTAAAGAGGGTGGAACCGGTTTAATGAAATTGTAGTATATGCTAAAAATTGAGTGCTAAGGAGTGCTAATCAAGTTGGTAAGGACAAAAATATTATCTATTGTAGAATAACCTTCCCTAAATAGAAAAGTAATATTCTATGAAATAAGGCTATTATTATATAAGGGAGCTTTTGTAATATCCTAGTATTTCCTAGAATGTATAGATTGGAAAAGGAATTCAGAAAGTTTAGGGGTTAGAAATGATAGGGCCAAGTAGGAATTTAAAGCATGTCCGATAAAGGATAATTTAGAGAGGAGATCGTACGGACATGCTAAAAATTGAGTGCTGGCTAGGGAATAAATCCTAATTAAATAGATAAATTTTGTATTTTTCTAATACTGTTTGACTTTTTGAAGAGGATATATGGCCCTACTAAAGATGGAGATATATGGAGAATAAAAAGCAACCAGAAACTAAGAGAACTGTACAAAGCTCCAGATTTGGTTGCTACAATAAAGCAAAGGAGATTAAGATGGCTGGGCCATGTTCATAGAATGAGCTCCAACAGAATGCCAAAAATCATGCTAAATGGGCGTCCCGAAGGAGGGAAGAGAGAAAGAGGAAGGCCTAGATTGCGCTGGAGGAAAAACGTTGAGACAGACCTAAAGATACTTGGTGTGAGGTATTGCAGGAGAGCAGCTGGTGACAGAAACAGATGGGGGAAATCTTGGAAGAGGCCAAGGTTCTGCATGGACCGTAGCGCCATTGTAGTTGTTGTTGTTTGACTTTTTTCTTTGAATTTGACTATATTTGATTCAAAAAACTATTTCTCCTTCTCCGATTTTATCCAGTAAATATTTTAGTTGTAAACACTAATAATTTAAGAGGAACTGATAGATAGTTTCTCCTCAAGTTTTTAATAATTTTAATTAATATGTGTTCTTGCTAATTTTCTTTTTTTTTTTTTTTTTTTTTTTTTTTTTTTACATTTTTTCATGGCTAAAGCGACAAGAAACCGCTCTTCGTTACAGACTACTTTATGACATTTACTAGACAAACGACCAAATCCAGTTCATTACATAAGACTTATTTACATGACCGTGATTAGACCTATTTGGACGTAAGCAGTTGAGCTTTGGGGGGCTCAACTAAACCATCCAATTCATCTCGTGTTCAATCCTTGCAATCCAAATTCCTTCGCCCAAAAAATCCTAAACGCTCAACTTGCTTACTTTGTCACCAATAAAACTTATCCTATATATAGACCTTAATGTTCCATATCTTGCTGATTTAGACCAGACCAGACCTTTCATTGTAAGCTCCATAATCACTCAAATCCGCTATGCTCCTACTTTTTCTCAACTTGCTTCCCACTCCATGCCTGATAATCCTCCGAGGCGTCTGAAACGAAGATGGCCTAGAGACCTTCTAGTGTAGAATTTTTAATAAAGTGCTACTGATGAGTAGTTCTTTTCAAGTTTTGATATGCTATTGTAACCGTTATCAGCTCATTTAGTTAATGTATATATTTGTACAGTTTTAAATTTCCATAAATTGGTATTATAAAAAAAAATTATGTTGTACATTCTGCTTCCTTTAGAATCTGCAATTTATTCATCCGAATGGGCTTTAGATCAGATAACAGAGACTTATTTTTTTTTTTAAGAATTTAGTGTTGCCAATACTAAGCTCCAAGACTGGCTCTCTCTCCATAGCTGAGATGAGCCCTGATCCGGCCTGAAAGAAGGACACGGTTCTGATTGATTCTATTTTGAAATCCAATCTGGCATTATCCTCCCATCTACGCCTCATCCTCTGTCTGCGGCATTGACGGCTGCCACGGTAATCTGATTCGCTCTCCCTGATTCCAATCTCATCGCCTTATCGGTCTCTCCCTGACGGAGGATCTTGTGGATATCGGGTAGGCGGCTGCTACAATACCAATTGATCCACACGATAATTTATTGCATATATTTTATTATAACATGTGAAAGTTCCCTGTGATATATATTAAAGTGTATTATTTCAATAACTGTGTTATTATATTCATATTCGTGTATACTAAACCATGAAGGTATATTCATTTATTGAATTTGAAAAAAAAAAAAATCATTTACGTTATAATTAATACTTGAAAAACAGTAGTAAAGAAGAAATATATTATTTATTACCAATTTTATTTAATCGATTATAATAACATGTTAAAACTTGAAAAGAACTACTCATCAGTAGCACTTTATTAAAACTACAACACTAGAAGGTCTCTAGGCCAACTTCGTTTCATACACCTTGGAGGATTATCTGGAATGGAGTGGGAAGCAAGTTGAGAAACTAACGTATTTGAGTGATTATGGAGCTTACTATGAAAGGATAGGTATCTGGCGTGGGCTAAATCAGCAACATATGGAACATTAAGATCTTTATAGATAAGTTTATTGGTGACAAAGTAAGGAGCATTGAGGATTTTTCGAGGGATTTTGGATTATAAGGATTGAATACAAAATGATTGGATGGTTTAGTGGTGCCCCAAAGATCAACTCCGTATGTCCAAATAGGTCTAATCACAGACATATATATGAGTCTTTTGTGATTAAGTGGGAGCTTTGAACGTTTGTCTTGTAAATGTTGAAGTAGTCTGAAACGACGGGCAGTTTATTGTCGTTTTAGTCTTGTGTGTGGATTTCAAGTTCGTTTGTCCAAGTGGAGTCCTTCGATCTCTTAAAAGGTTTAAATGATTGTGAAAAATAATGAAATAGGAATTTAGGGAAAATTATTTTATGATTTTGTAATAATAAGCATTTTATTTTTCGTCGAAAATATTTAGTAATAAAAAAGCAATTTTTTTTAATCATAAATTATTTTATAGAATAAATATTTTAAGCTGCCTCTTTCAAGGGAAATGAGTAATGTGTTTGGAATTGAATCCATTTATACAATATAAGGTCAAAAAAAAAAATAATTAACCATTTAAAAAAAAACAAATCAAAGTATGGATGGAACGAGATGGGAGGAAGATGCGTGTGAAGAAGATAAATAAAGACCTAGTCCTGGTGAAAAAAAGATTTGTTTTTTGTAAATTTTAATTTGAAACGTTCAAATTTCGAAAAAATGCTACTTTTTTCACTAACATTTTTCCTTGATGAATAAAACTATAATTTATAATTACAATAGTTAAAAAAAATTATAATAGTTATATATAATATATATATATATATATATATATATATATATATATATAAATTGAACAACTTTACAAGTTATTTCCTATTTTTTTCTATACATATTATCAAGGTAGTAATATACGTATAGTTATTGTCCAGTAACATAATAGTCAGGAAAAATAAAAAAAGTTTTTTAATTTTGTCTCCCAGAAAAAATGACCCGAAAAAAATATCTTAAGCATAATTTTTTATTTTATTTTTTTCCAGATTACATGAACATTTTTATAAAAATAAGCTTTTACAAAAAGAGTACCTGAAATCTCCTTCAGGTAATTTAGTATTTTTTTTTTTTTTTTTACAACAAAATAGATCAGAAATTCTGTAAGAAATAGCAAATATATAAATTTGTATATTAAATATATAGTTAAAAGTAATAACATTTTTTTTTTTTCATTTAAATCCTCTAAAAAGTAAAAAAAAAAATTGCATTTATTTATTTATATGCTTTGAATACTCCACTTTTACAGAAATAGTTGAGATGAAATTTAAATTTTGCATCTCAATTAACAATGCAATAAATTAATAAATAAAAACTTTACATTTTTCCTCTTAGATTTCTCAAATTGCTGGAATAATAAAAACCAAAAAAAAAAAAAAAAAAAAAAAATATGAAATTTATGATGGAATGTGGTCAACGGAAGTATATATATATTATTTTTTTTTTTTTAAAATAATTTATTGAGTAATTATTACAATCTGCCACAAATGTGGCAATAAGTAATATAGATGACTTTATACATTCATATGTACTATAAAAGAAAGAAAAAAAAAAAACTTGAAAATAAACAAAAAAATTAAAAATAAATATAAGAGTTTTGCTATACATAAATAATATACAATATATAATATGCATACAAGTGAAATATATTAATAAAATATATATATATATATATATATATATATATATATATATATATATATATATATAGGTATATATATATATATATATATATTATATATATATATATATATATATATAAATATATATATATATATATAACATGTTATGTATAAATGTTTATATATATAATATATATATATATATATAATATAAATATATAAAACATAAAAATAGTAAAAAAAAATAAATAGTAAATATTAAAAAAAATAAATTATATTAGAAGTGAAACCACAATCACACTTTATTTACAATACACACTCATCCTAGGTAATTTATATTATTAAAATTTAAATTAAAATATTGATATAAAGTCTACATTTCACCTACTAATAGCAGATGAAAAAAAAAAATACATTATTTAATGTTTAGTGAAGATAAAAATAATTTTAGGAAACAAAAACTATACTTCATATAAATAAGTATATATGGCGGAAATCTAATTTATGACGTGAAAATGACTTGATAAAGTTTTACCATTAACAGGAGCTATATACTAATGATACGACACCCTCGAGGCCGTGCGTATCGATAAATATATCGAACAATTTATCGAATCACTTTGGACAATAGAAGGGATATGGCTCCCTGGAGGTGCAGTGCGGTCTCGATGCACCCATCCCCCTCCCCTCTCCCCTCCCAATCGAGGGCGAACAATCGACTTTATCTAATCGAGTTGCCGCCAGGGATCACTTAGCCGGATTAGCTTTATTGTTTCTTGGTTTAATATTTCAAATGGATTCCTCTATATTTGTAACTCTCTTCAAAATATCAAACATTGCCACTGTGTAAGATTGTTGAAGATGCTTATTCACTATTGAAGCATTTAGAAGCAGGATAATAATTTTTCAAGAAGGTGTATAGCCAAATCTATGGGGGGATAAAAATTTATTTCGTGGCTGAAATGCATCTTGACCTTCCCACTATAGGATTGGATACGAGATGAATTGGATGGTTTAATGGAACTCCAAAGCTCAACTCGGTACTTCCAAATAGGTCTAATCACAGTCATGTACATGAGTCTTTTGTAATTAATTGGGAGCTTTGAACGTTTGTCTAGTGAATGTTGAAGTAGTCTGTAACGACGAGCCGTTTTTTTTTTTCGTTTTAGTCTTGTATATGGATTCCAAGTAAGACGTTTGGCCAAATAGAGTGCTAGGTAGCGGATCTGTTTAACAGGTATCAGTTGAATATCATTGAAGGATACAGGTTTACGACGAGAGATATTTTTTAATTGATTATTTTTCTAATTCATGAACATAAATTGGGTTGGGATTTCGGGTTAATAATGCTGGATTTCTTGAGAAATAAATCGTCGGATTATATTAGCCAACAGAACCTTCTCTTTACGAAACGTCGACTCTCCTGTCGAACAACCATGACGGTACAAAACTTTCATTCTGCCGGTAGACACTGCTCCGAAACATAGAATTAATAAATTAGCGGACTGTTTCCGGACGGAAAGCACTTATGTTTGGCCTAGTAAAGGTTAAACGTTATGTGGCGATGGAAGAACTAGGCCAGTCCATGAGTGCTGAAATGGGGGGTATGAGTGGTCGCATGAAATATGCGATTATTTGACTTCATAGCTTCGTTAGGCATAGTTAGAAGATAAACATAACAAAAGTCCCCGCCTATAGGGGGGGGGGGATCTAAGGGGTGGAGGGGAGAAGTTCAATTTTATGATTTTTTCGATTATATCTCGAAAACAGTTGACTCTAGAAAAATATGTTTCAAATAAAAATTAAAACTAATTAAATTTCCTATAAAATTATTTCTACACATATATGTGGAAATATTTTTTTCGAAAAAACGATAATTTAAGTATCAAAAAAAAAAAATTTACTTCAATTTTTGTTAAACTTAAGCAAATTCCAGAAATTTATATTTGAAATGAACGAAAATTTAATGTTCTACAATTTTTCTGAGAAACGATCGTTGAAGGCACTAGAAGCAATGTTTGACTAGGTAAAATTTGTTTTTTTTAAACGAAAATCCCCGCTTTTCAATAACGAATATCTCGAAAACAGTTGGGATTGCGGTGACACACGTGTATGAAAACAATTTTACAGGAAATTGATTTAGCTTTAATTTTGATGTGAAATATATTTTTCTAGAGTCTACCGTTTTCGAGATATAATCGGAAAACCCAAAAGCGGGACCTTCTCCCCTCCCCACCGTTAGCTCACCCCCAGGGGCGGGGACTTCTAGTATGTTCACATTTTAACTACTTCTAACGACACTATGAAGTCAAACCGTACGATTTACATAGTGATTCGCCATAGGCAGTGAACTATATAATGTATGATAGCTACTGTAATAGTGCAGTAAAAAGTATTGTGAACTAGGACGTTTATGGGTAATTGTTTTTTATGTCTTACTTTATATTTTTGGGGGTGCTGAACACGAATCTGAAGTTTTCTAACAAAAAAGCTTTAATTATTTTCATTATTTTGCTTGTAACTTGCAAAGTAATCATTTTAAGCAAAATAATCTTCTATTATAAAATAAAGAGGAGGAAATGATCTACAATTTATTTCCTTAAAGTTTTTTTTCTCAGATGTAAGGTATCCACAAGAATTTGGTCAACTGGTACCAGTCCCACTTCTCCGCAAAAATATGTTTGTCGTACTTTTTTGTCAATAACTCCGAATCTTTTTGTCCGTTTAAAACTTACTTTTTTTTTCATCTTAAAGATGGGTTAAATTTGCTATTAGACTATTAAATATGAAGTTCTAATAATGTTCCTTAAAAGCACGCTAAAAAGCCCATATTGTTGTAAAATCCACGTTTTTTTTTTTTTTTGCACATTAGTCACTATAACTCCGAAACTATATGTCCGACTCAAAATTTTTTTTTTTATCTAAAAGATGGTCAAATTTGCTAGTGGACTGTATATATGAAGTTTTAATCGGGTTTCTGGAAATACACATGCCAGGACGCTAAAGATCCCGAGCTTTTATGAAATCAACGTTTTTATGGCACATTTTTCGCAGTAACTCCGAAACTACTTGTTCGATTCAAATTTCTTTTTTATATCTAAAAGCTGGCTAAACTTTATTTTATATAATATATATGTAATTTATATTAAATCCCGTGAAACACCCACGCTAGCATGCTAAATATGTATATTTTGGCGAAATATGACAATTATGACATGTTCAGTGGGCTGGCGTGGGTGTTTTACGGCATTTAAAAAAGTACGATCTAGTATTAAATTTAACTAGCTTTGAGATGAAAAAATGAAATTATGAATCGAACAAATAGTTTCGGAGTTATAGCGAAAAATGTGACAATAAAACGTGGATTTCATAAAAGTACGGAATCTTTAGCGTTCTTGCATGTGTATTTCAAGGGACCCGATAAAAACTTCATATATAAAGTCCAATATTAAATTTGACCACCTTTTAGATAAAAAAAAAAGTAATTTTTAATCGGATGAATAGTTTCGGAGTTATTGACAAGAAAGTACGAGTATTTTTTGGGACTGGCCCCCAGTTGGCCAAATTCCTTTTTGGATACCTTACGTCAAAAAAAAAAACATAAGGACATAAATTTTAGGTCATTTTCTCTTCTTTATTTTAATATAGAAAGGTGTTTTGCTTAAAATGATTAATTTGCAAGTTACACTCAAAATAATGAAAAAAATTAAAGATTTTTTACTTTTTTCTAATTTTTTATTTGCCAATGGAAATTTTGTTGGAAATTACATATACACGATCTAGTATTAAATTTAACCGGCTTTGAGATAAAAACATGAAATTTTGAATCGAACAAATAGTTTCGGAGTTATAGCGAAAAATGTGCCAAAAAAACGTGGATTTCATAAAAGTACGGGATCTTTAGCGTTCTGGAAAGTGTATTTCAAGGGACTCGATTGAATCTTTATATATAGATTTCAATAGTAAATTTGACCAATTATTAGATAAAAAAAATAAATTTTGAGTTGGATTAATAGTTTCAGAGTTTTAGTGACAAATGTGCAAAAAAAACGTGGATTTTACAACAGTACGGATTATTTTAGCGTTTTGGCATGTTTATTCAAGAGACTTGATTAGAACTTTGTATAAAAAGTCCAATAGTTCATTTCATCATCTTTAAGATTAAAAAAAGTAATTTTTAATCGGACGAATAGTTTCGGAGTTATCGACAAAAATGTATGACAAACATATTTGTGCGGAGAAGTGGGACTCGCTCCCAGTTGGCCAAATTCCTTTATGTATACCTTACCTCTGACAAAAAAAGCACAAGGACATAAATTGTAGGTCATTTTCTCCTCTTTATTTTAATATAGAATGGTATTTTGCTTATAATGATTACTTTGCAAGTTACGAGCAAAATAATGATAAAAATAAAAACTTTCTTACTTTTTTCTATTTTTTCTCATATTTGCCGATGGAAATTTTATTGGAAAACTTCAGAGTCGTGTTCAGCACCCAAAAAAATATAAAGTAAGCGATAAAAAAAAATTACCCATAAACGTTCCACTTCAAGCCTTATTTTAAAACCATTTGACTGGACTATAAATTATAGTTTTGAATTGAATTTTAGACTGCATGTATTCAGTGAAGAAGACGTTGGAAGAGTAGAGCGAACTGCTCGTAACAAGCTGGCAGTCACCTACTCGTCAGTGATTTATTCACCTGCACCACACCGGGGGAACGGAAGTGGTTCACCATTATCAGAGAGTAGAACGGAAGTTGGGGCTGTGTAAATATTAACGATATTGGACAGAGGAAGCAATATTTCAAGCCAGCACCCTCCCCTCGATGATGAACAGCGGCTATCAATAAGCCACTCGGATCCTCGGATATCTAGCTCTCTGTTGTATCTCTACCTTCGTTGTACTGATTGCTGGATTTCGGATTCGATATATTTCGGCTGGATTGTTTAACAAAAAAAATTTATTTATCGATGTATTTATCGATTCAAACTGATCGGAACTGGCATATATGTTTTGTTATTAGTCCAGTCAATAAACATATTGTAGAGTGCATGAAATATGCGATAATTTTTTAAGTTCTCATATTCGTTAGGGGTAGTTAGAACTCAAACATACTAAAAATCCCCGCTCCCTGTAGAGGGGGGGACTGAGGTTATAGTAGGCAGAAGAGGGAAGATCCCATTTTTGTGTTTTTCAATTATATCTCGAAAACGGCGGACTCTCGAAAGAATATATTTCTGATTAAAATCAAAGCTGATTAAATTTCCTATAAAATTGATTCTTTAGATATTTGTCGTACTTCCATGGGTTTCAGAGATATACGTTATTAAAAATCGATATTTTCAAGAAAAAAAAAATACCTCACCTTTCGTCAAAAAATTTCTTCTAGTGTCTTCCACGGCATTCATTTTTTTTATATTTATTTTTTAATGATATATTTTTCAGCCTAAGGCATAGTAAAAAAACTCAATTTCTTCCTTACTGGGAAAAATAAAAATCGTGGATATAGTATTTAACCCTTGAATTTTAACTTGGGCACCTAATTTAGTTACAATTTCTTATACTACTTCAGCGCTAAATCCCAAAACTCTCTATATATATATGGATAAATTTCTTGACTGCATATATATATATATATATATATATATATATATATATATACTATATATATATATATATATATATTGCTATGTATCAAACCTATAGGATTTAGTTTGATAGACATGACATTAGCGTGTTGCAAAAGAGGTGGCCCGTCGCGGGTGGTCCGGGGAGTCCGCGCCCTTTGTTGGTGTGCCATATTTCTCTACCTGGCTATCCCTTACCAGGTGATATTCGGGGTAAAATCTGTATTTTTAGTTTTTCTAAAAGTCATAAAACTGGAAAGTCGGTGGGCGTGTCCGAGTACAAGGGGCGGAGCGTATACTTTAACAAAGGCCGGAAAAAGATTTTAAATCAGTTTTTGAGGGGAGTTTGAGTCGATGAGTCGAGCAGTCGAGGAGAGTATTTGAGAGAGCCTAGGAGATATCTGGTCTGGTCCCTTCTGAGCTAGTTCCTGGAGCCTTCGGTGCTTGGGAGCTCCCGGCTTAACACTATGAACCCACAACGTAGCATCACCCATCATAGCATCATTAAGAAGATAAGTCTAGGTTAAGTTATTTGTTACCGTATAAGTTTTAAACCTAAGCTATGATTCTTATTTCTAGATTCTTCTTATTTTATACATATTTTTATATGTCAACCCATAATGGAATATATATTGTTTTAGTTCAACCGTCATTTATTCACCATTTGCATGCCACTCATTAATTAATATATTTGTTTAACCTCATTTATAATTAACATATCTCAATTACCCCACGATCACCTTCTGGAGAAGACATTATTAAATTAATTAATTATTTAAGTAATACTTATTTATCATTTGTCAGGAAATAATTCCTAGCTGGCATCCCTATAATTAGATTAATGCTGATCCGGACTCAAACAGAGACGGACATATCATATATATATATATATATATATATATATATATATATATATATATATATATATTTAGAACTAAAAGCAACAGACTACTTAAATTAATAGATAAATTGAATTAAAATTAATAAGCAAATCTGGAAGAAAATAGTTGCCTTTTCATTCAAACTAATGAAGCTTCTAAACGGATTCCAAGCGACAACTAACAGGGGGGTGGGAGAAAGTCCCATTTTTGGGTTTTTAGATTATATTTCGTAAACGGTTTAAAATTAACTTTAAAATTAATTATATACATATGTGTTGAACTTCCAACGGTTTTCAAGATATGCGTTATTGAAAATCTGTGATTTAATAAAAAAAAAATTTAACTCACTTTTTGACAAACATTCTCTTCAAGTGCCGGAAAAGCATATATGAAATTAAAGTAAATTTAATGTTTTTTAACTTTGATTCATTCATTTTTTCTAAAAATCGATCGTGGAAGCATAATTTTGACATAAATGAACTAAATTTTTTCTTTTTTTTTTAATTTCCGATTTTCAATAACTTGAAAACCGTTGAAAGTTCGACAAATATGCATAGAATCAATTATATACTATATTTAATTAGCATTAATTTTGATTTGAAACATATTTTTCTAGAGTTCACCGTTTTCGAAATATAATCGTAAACTACGGAAATGGGAACTTCTTCCCTCCCATATTCCATATTCCATATTCCGTGTACTCAAGCCTCTCATTCAGCACTCATTGACTAGACTATATACACATACTTATATAAGACGCAATTTTTTTTTTTTTTTTTTTTTTTTTTTTTTTTTTGCCTTTGGCTGATCCCTCTCAGTAACCTACAAGATATATTCATTCAGTCACAAAAAAACACATGTTTAAATATAAAAACGTGTAAAATAAGGATGTTTTATTATCTCTACTAATATAGTACCTACTTTAACATTAGCATCTCTTCTTCATTACAATAACGTTCAAGCACTATAGCTTTAACAGGAGGTCGACTGCTCCCGGCGCTATCGTAAACTAAGATAAAAACTAAATGAGAAACCATTTAAAAAGATTAACTTTTAGAATTAGTAGGCAATAAAACTGGGGTGACGGTTCCGACAAGATTACTAAGAATAAAATTAAACTGAAGGCGGATCCCATCTTAACTGCCGCCAGTCGAAATGAAGCCAATTGTGTGTTAAAGGAGCGCCGTGATCTATGACCTTGGGGGACTCCATTAAATTATTTAAGGTCCTCAGGAGAAGGGAATTGTCCTCGTTTAATGCCTCCTTCCAGGATGTGAACAGTTTCTTTTAGGGCGGGTGCTATCCTTACCCTAGCTTTGATGGGGATTCTTTAGGAAATTGCTAAGTTTATGTATCGAAGGCGGGAAATCATAAAAAAAACAATAAGAGGGAAAAAAAGCTAAATAAAAATTGTCTAGATTACAGTGCAAGAATTCTATTTTTATTTTTTTGCTGTACTTTCATGTTTCTATCTGGTTAGTTTATTATTAATTTAAAATAATATGTGCTTTTTAACAATATCATTCAAGGGCCAGGGGGAAAAACACGGTACTCCAACCTATTCCATTTCGAGATTTTTTTTTTCTTCATTTTTTATTATTATTACTAGCATATTCTCCCAATAATGAAGACGTTAGATAAACAACTCAAAATTAATTTTTCTTTGGGTTCTTCTTGCTGCTCTGATAGGATTTCATTCTTTCTGAGAAAGTTCGTTCACGTTCTTCTGACCACTTCGATTTGTTCTGCGTCTTTTTACTTTGTGTCTCAGGATGTATCTATCCAAAATGTCAGTAACACATAGGTTTGCGTTTTTGAGATCCTTTTATTGATATTTGTAACTGTACAAATTAATATTTATAAAGTAAATATTGATAGTAAATACTATTATATGAAAATAACTTGTGAAGAACTAATCACCTGTAGCACTTCAATAAAATTCAATTTCAATTGAAAATAAAATTTCAATAAAAATAAAAGAAGGTCTCTAGGCCATCTTCTTTTCAGACGCCTCGCAGAATTATCGGGGACAGAGTGGGAAGAGGGTTTGGAGACTGGTGGATTGGAGTAATTATGGAGCTTACTATGGAAGAATAGGTATCTGTTTTGGGCTAAATCAGCAACAAATAGATCATTAAGATCTTTATGGCTAAAGCTCAACTCCGTACGCCCAAATAGATCTAATCACAGTCATGTATATGAGTCTTTTTTATTAATTGGTAGCGTTGAACGTTTGTCTTGTCAATGTTGCAACTATTCTGTAACGTTCAGTTTCTTGCCGTTTTAATCTTGTGTATGGGTTCCAAGTAAGACGTTTGTCCAAGTGGAGACTTAAGTAGCGGATCTGTTCAACAGGGATAAATGGAATATTGTTAGAGGATACTGTTGGGCAAGAAGTCGTAGGTTTATGAAGAAGGGTAAAAATTATTTGATGGGATGTGTTTGGATTTATTTTAATTCTCCAAATTTGACGCCATTCTTGAATGTTAGTAATATTGGATTGTAGTGATTGGGATGCTGTGAATGGATTATTATTTACTGATGACACACAGGTGGCATCAGTGTAAGTGGTGAGGACAGTGGTAGGGGGAGTTCGGATGTCAGCTTGATACAGAGACAAATTAAATTTAAAGTTTAACTCGGCGTGATCTATTTTCAAAAAGAGAAGAATTATTTTCTCAAAAAATTTTATCGTTTCTCTCCATACAATTTTTAATGCTCCAGAAATAACGAGGAATAACCAAACTGATTATAGTTTAGGAGAAAAAAAAACAAAAACAAACAAAAAAAAAAAAAAAACAAAAAAAAAAAACATTGTAGTCTAGTGCTTATTTGTTTGTAACCAGTTAATTGAAGGGTCATGGGAAAAACCATTGTAGTCCAAACTATCCAGTACTTGGGAATAAGCATAATATCTTCAGTGGCTTTGAGGGTAATGCAATAAAAATTTGAATCCCGCCCCCGAGCGCACATCGCCAAGGTCTATATTGCATCAATTTATTAAAAACCTTTTAAAATATGTCTGAAGACACTGACTAAAACAGCCAGAGTCTAAAGAATTAAAAGAATAATATTTAATCAACTATGAAAAGGACAGCAATGGCGGAATATCCATCAGTTGTCAAACACCTTAAGATTCCGTTAGACCTCAAACAGTAGCTTTTAGTGTCCTGCTAAAAGGATTAAACGGGATGAGAGAGTATCCTTTTAAAAATCTAACATATCAAATAAATTTTCAATAAAAGGAAAATAAATTTGTCGGGAAGAATTGGCCAAGTATATCCATTTGTTGGCAATACTTGTTAATTCCTGGAAGATCTTTAATTTGTATCCTTGAGTGCCCTGGGAAAAGGATTTAAAAAAACATAATGGACATTTTACTATAAGAATTGAGAAGGAATATCTCTTCCTTCTTCGTATATAGATATAAACGTATATTCGTATATTCTTTAGATAAACCATTAAAATATTCTATGAAATATTCTCTACATTTGTAACCATATCTATCGTTTCAAAATCGAATATATGCAAATTCTCCTAAACAAAATTTGGTCCCTTCGCCCGTTTTCGATTTTGTGAACTTTTTTTTTTTTATTGTCATTCTAATTTAGCCCGCCCCATCGGCACCCGTTCCATATTTATGAGGGAGGCTAAGTCAATCTTGGCGCCCGACATTAAAAGTTCCCGACCCGGCTGAGTCCTCTCCTCTCCCTTGGATAGCGAATATCGAATATATTACTGTATCGACAGCTGTGGAAACAACGCTATCGATACTAAGAAAACCCATTGTTTTCTCGGAAATAAAGTCAATTTAAGTACTATTTACCCGTTACTATCCATTGTATGTACCTATCGAATGTAATAACTATTATATGATTATTACTTTAAATTTAGCGTTGCTATTTTCCACAGATCCCTGTTGAATAGATCCACTATCTAGGACTCCAACTTGAGAAACGCTCTAAGATGCCGATTAATAACAAAAGACTTATTAACATGACGGTAATTAGACCCTTTTGTACATACGGATTTAAGCTCTAGGACTCCACTAAACCACCCAATTCGTCTCTTATCCAACCCTCATAATCCAAAATCCTTCGAAAAATCCCCCTTACTTTTTCACCAATAAACTTGCCCATAATGATCTTAATGTTCCAAATATTGCTGTATGCTCTTGTATGTTCTTTTATTCTTTGATTTACCCATCGTCCAGTTTTTTTCTGTGTATTTTGCTTCACAGTCATTACATTTTAGTTCGTATACAACGCTTTTTTTGGAAAGGGCCTGGGATAGGGGGCTGAAGGGAAGTATCATGACAATGCATTTATTTATTTTAAATGCAGGGTTCATACCTAATTTTTTAAAAGAAACTGCACGTCGTTACAGACTACTTCAACATTTAATAGACAAACGATCAAACCTCCCAGTTCATTATACCATAGAAGACTTATTTACATGACTGTTATTAGACCTATTTGGACATACGAAATTGAGCTTTGGGGCTCTACTAAACCATCCAATTCATCTCGTATCCAATCCTTACAATCCAAAATCCTTCGAAAAATCCTAAATGCCCCTTACTTTGCCACCAATAAGCTTATCCATGAAGACCTTAAAGTTCCATATGTCGCTGAGTTAGCCCCAACCAGATACATATCCTTTCATAGCTCCATAACTACTCAAATCCATTAGTTTCTCAACTTTCTTCGCATTCCCTATAATCCTTCGAAAATCCTTCGTCTGAAAAGAAGATGGCATAGAGACCTTCTAGATTAGAATTTGTACATAAGTGCTCCTGATAAACAGTTCTTTTCAAAGTTTTGAAATGTTATTGTAATCGTTATTAACACATTTACTTGATGTTTATGTTTTGTACAGTTGTAAATTTCAATAAATGGATCTATAAAAAAAAAAGGATTAAAACTATTTGGAATTAGGATTGGAGAGTTCAATTCATTTTGAATCCAATCCTTACAGACCCAAATCCTTCGAAAAATCCTCTACGACCCTTACTTTGACACCAACATGTTATCCACAAAGATCTTAATAGTAGATTTTTAGATTTGATGATGAATGTTTGATATTCTAAACTAGTTTTTGGATTTAAAAAAATCCAATTGAAGTGGCAATTTATTCATCAGTCAAATCTTTCCCTTTTTTTTTTTTTTTTTTTTTTTTTTTCTAAACATTCTTCGATCAATATATCTGATGTTATTCGAATTCCTTTGTGATTTCATTATACAGTGATTATCCTAAAAATTATTTATTTTCGTTGAAGAGGTATTTGTTGACTGAAAAGTAGTTAAAGATGTAGGTAGTTGAGGTATGCACATGTATGTATGAGGTTCTTAACGGTCAAATTGTGATAGGTCTCAGTTTCCGATTTGCCACCCTTGCTGAAACCCTGATGAAGGCTTGCAATGTCAGTCGAAACGTCGGCATTATAAATCAAAATTTATTTTTAATTGCTTTGTATCTTTGACTGCGTCCGCACCTGCACCTTTATTTAATTTATGTTCCTTCCAACTTCTTGCCGTTGCTCCATGATTTTGATAACCTAAGTGAATTATTTCTATTTAAAGACGAAATTGAAAAAAAAAATACCTCCACCAACTAGTTTTTTTTTTTTTTTTTTTTTTTTTTTTTTTTTTAAATGATCTTTATTCTGGGACACCTTTTCCCCGAAGAATAACATGAAAGTACAATCAAAAGGTATTGTTGTCTGGCTGCTTACATATCATACAGCAACTTATATAGAATATAAATTTTATACATATAAATATATAAGGTGGAATTTTAGAAAAAAAAATCTTCGGGTTTAATAAAAAAAAAATAAATAAATAAACATTCTTACATCCAAGTTTCTGAAAATCTCCGTGTAACCATTTACATATAATCTGCGTCTTCCTTGTAATTACCATTTTGAATCCAAACAACGAAATTATGCAGAGTTGTGCAATAAATGAATTTAAAATTATTTATTATATTAATCAAAGAAAAAGCACTTGGGATATTTGGCATAAGGAAAAAGCTCCTAGGTATAATAAGGTTGGGTTCATTTTCTTTGCTTTCCTTCGAGGTTTGCTCAACAAACAGCAATATGGCAGAGTGTGTAATCAACTTTAAAGATGCATGAATATAGATTCATTTTTATTTCATGAATAATTTTGTCTAAGAATAATATCCGAGATCCTTCCATATTATAGTCATTCAAATTGATGTATTACATTTATTATTAAAAAAATATATAGTAGTTAACGTACTGATGGTATACAAATATTAGAATTGATAAATTATTAACCATTTCTATAGAAATTAATTATTCAAGACTAGTTTTGGAATATGAAGCAATTATCATAATTTTTCAAAACTAACAAGAATTCTAACTATCAGCATATTTATAAACATAATTAACGTTAATGTAATGTATATATATATAGATAAATTTCTTGACTGTTACTATTAAATGTTTAGGAAGGTTCTCGAAGTTCAGTCAATAAATAAAAACAACTATTTTGGTGACGTTTTGAGACAATATTGTTCTCATAATCATGCCCTGCATTTTAGTAGGAATGTCCTAGTATTCTTCACACTTGCTAGTTTTCTGGAGTTCCTTCATCAATGTAATTGCTTCAGGATCGTGGGTAGTCTTGATTTCTTCATGAAAGAAGCAATCACAGTGATCAAGAAACTCCAGAAATCCAACAGAAAACTAGCAAGTGTGAAGAATAATAGGACATTCCTAATAAGATGCGGGGCATGATTTAGAGAACAATGTATTCTCGAAAAGTCACCAAAATAGTTGTTTATATTTATTGACTGAACTTTAAGAACCGGACTAAACATATATATATGTATATAGTTAATAAATAGAAAGAGGGGCACCTTGTCTGGTAAATAGAGTTCTCTTCGGTTTATTCTTTGACTAGTCAATTTTTGTTTGTTACAATTGGGAATACATTTAAACTGGGTTTCGATCACTAAACCCAACGACTTTATTTAGCCCAACCGTCGCGCTGACTATTACCTGAAGTATATTTACCGGATACAACTCCCACAGTTCCGCATTGTGAAGCTTTCGAAATTCTCTTGTTTCTTCTTCCTTTTTTGGGCCAAAAATTCGACGCCGTACTTTATTTTCGAAAACTTTAAGGCGCTAATTTCCGGCTACCCAATAATTGTATATCCTTTAGCAAACTATTTTATAAAATAATTTTGACAAACTAATACATCGATGTCTTTGAAAACGATGTCTGATTTGGAATTGGAGCAATTAGCGTTAGCTAACGAGATATTCCACCCCCAGGGAGTAACTTCATCAGAAGCAGATCGATCGATAATCGAGATTAAAGAAATCGGTAAACTCGACCTCTCATCTCCCGCCTACCTTTGGAGTTCACGGTCCGGCGATTTGTTTGAGGTTCGATTCGAGCGGATCCGAGAAAAGTTCTGGAAGCCAGTGGCTAGCCAGCTGTAGGTAATTCTAATGAAGGGGCGAATTTTAAAATCTTAAAGACCTGAGTCATCAGCTATTCCTTCCGGAATCCATCATAACTTTCTGAGCCACTGCGATAGGATATGAATCGATGTTAAAGTTTTAATTTATATGAATATGGAAATATTAACCACGGCTACCAGAACAAAATCTAGTCTCGAATGTTTAACATTCACCATTTCTATCAATATAAAAAAAATACAAAGGGATTTTGGGAATTTTTCATCTGGCTTCTTCTATATGAAGTATAAAATCTTCACTTTTTCTGAATCTAATTTACTGGAATTAAATTAACAATATTAATTCAAAAGAGACTCTTAATACTAGTATGTCTTGTTAGGGTCAGAATTTAATTATAAATATGTACATGAAATGATAAATATTTATAAAAAAAAATTTTAATCTTCTAGCAAAGGTTACTTGAAGTCAGCATAATGAAGTTAAGTTCTTTCCAAAGAAAAAGTAATTCAAAACAATTAATTGGATGAATGACATGAAGCTATTAATTAATTTGAATGGTTTTAAATTAAAAGCAATACATATTTAAAACAAGGATTGACATATAAAATCACAATTTTTTTTTTTTTTTTTTTTTTTTTTTTTTTAAAGCCCCTTATTTTTATTAGTTCTGTTATGCTTAATATTTTATTTTTTTTTTTTTCTTGTACTGTAACTAGATTACATTTTAAGGAATTTATAAGTAATAAATATAGGTTTGAAAATTTTTGATTTAATTTATTTATTATTAGATGATGGGGGTTCATCTTTTATTTGAGCCGGCCTAACCTAACAACTTAAACTAAAATTAAAACTTAAATTTATTCACGCATTGTAATATATTTCTACCAACGTTGGGGAGCCGGACTTTCTATATGTTTATTGAACTAGTTATTCCCGGACAGTGGTAATTTTTGATTGAAAATTTGAATGTTTTAGATCTATAATTTCTTTTATTGTCAGTAATTGAAGCTCTTTAGTTATTAATTTTGACTTTTTCTTTTCGAATGCGTTCCCTTTCCTATTTTTTCTAATAATTCCATTTTGAAATGATTCTAACCGTTTTTTCATTGTCTTTGACAGATGAAGGAACATCGGTGCTCCATAGAGTAATGCCGGCCTCAATTGAGATAATTTAATAATTTGTATAACGTAAACTTACAAGGTGAGAGAGAGCATACTCAGTCTTTCACGGACCTTGTTGGCAATTTTTTAGGAGGTTGTAATTAATATATATATTATTATATAATTATATATATATATTATATATAATATCTATATATATTATATATATATACATATATATATATATATATATATATTTTTTTTTTTTTTTTTTTTTGAAGAGAAAAGATTTGACCCCGGTTGGGATTCGAACCCAAGTCTCCACCTCTCTAGCGTGGTGCCTTATCCACTAGGCCTAGGATGAATGTTCAATTTGAACATTACTTTTAAATGGATCTATTGACATTCATCCCCGAATTGTACATCGCAATTGCGAGTGCCCGGGGGTATGGATCAGTGAAGAGAAAAGATTTTCCCTGGTTCGGATACGAGCTCGGTGGCCTAGTTGATAAGGCGCCACGCTAGAGAGGTGGAGACTTGGGTTCGAATCCCAACTGGGGTAAAATCTTTTCTCTTCAAAAATAAAAAATATATTTAAAAAATATTTATTAACCAAGAATTACATAATTACATATATATATATATATATATATATATATATATATATATATATATATATATCTATATATATATATACACACACATACGTTTCCTAAGTTTTGAGGGTGCTGAAATGGAATTCTAGGGCTAAAAAATTTGCTATCACATTTTCACGGTGTAAAAGCTAAAATTTTTCAAGTGAAGTATGTTCAATATACTTTTTTTTATAAGAACCTACATAAGATTCAAATTCAGCTTTCAAAAAAAAAAAAAAACCCTTAAATACGAAATTTCATTCAAAAATAAAAATATAAATTCTTAAGCTTAAAAATTTGACAGATCACTGGTATGCAATTTTTGTTTAAATTGACAAAAACATGAATTACGCTTAGATAGTTAAACGTAGCAACTTCAGTTTTTAACCCAAAATATAGGGTGGTAATACACATGAAATGTATGTATCTTATCTGGTTTCAAACTCAAGTTAAAAAAAATATATTTTTCGGATTTTACAATTTTTTTTAATAGGTTTTTGTTCATAGAATTTGGCATTTATATACATAAAAAAAAAGCTGAAGCTCTCCTCTTTCCAGCGATACCAACCAGTGAATCGCGTGACAACGTAATAGCAATTTAAAGGAAAGTAATCAATAATCGGTTTACAAATTATATTTTCCTCGAAGAGAGTGAAAAAAAAAATGATATGTTTTGTTTTTATTCAATAAACGTTTTTCAATGTTTTTTAGGGTGCTTAATTAGAATCTGACGTCAATTTTTGTGTGAAAAAGATCTATAAAAGTTGTTTGCTTAAAAATCTAATCATTTTTTTTAGAATTTAATAAACCTAAACCGAAATCTATGCTGCGTGTGTATTTTTCTTTGAATCCGTAATCAAAACTAAAAACCTTGCAAGAATAATGTCGATATCATTTTTTAAACTCGAGATAAAAAAATAAATTAGTTTAATGCTATTTTATTTTTTTCTTGGCTTCTAGGGCCCATTGGTCGGAACGGCAAAATACGTGTCTAATATTTTTTGACCAGAAACCTCCAAAAACATTGCCAACAAGATTCGTGGGAGACTGAGTGTGTTCTCCCCTTGATAGTCTAAAATTATCTGAATTAACGAGAGATGTTATAGTCTATGCAAGGCGACTTTTGACGACTACAAGTTCACATTAAGGTATCAGCAGAGAAAGGCAAGACAAAATACAAGAACTTGAAAATATTTTTTTTTTTCCGGCCCTTTATAAACCGTTCAAAAAGATCTAATAAAACCCGTCATGATTTATTGGTAGTTTGAGGTTGGAAGTTAACGTAGGACGGTTAAATGAATAATCAATGTCTGTGTGTTTACCCATTGTATAATAAAGCTAGGTTTTTGTTTAAAAAACAGAACAAAAAAAAAAAAACTCTTCTTTGAATACAGCCCAAATGCTGTCTATTTCCGATAAGGGTTATGGATGCCCGGATATCTTGTTTACGGCTTTGAGGAGTAATTCAACTGCGTGTCACAATATATATTTCTTATTGTTAATTAAAAAAAAAAAAAAGTTTAAGTTTGGAATATAGCAGTACTCTAACATAAATTTTAAGGTGGTTCAGTAGAAATTGATGCTATTTCTCAAATTACTAGTACTAATTATTATATTCTTGTATGTTTCGATTCGTAGAGTATGCTTTTTTATTTTTGTATAGCAAGGGATGTTACTCTTTTTTGTATGGTCCTTATAGTTATGCTTTATGAAAAAGATTTTTGTAATTGATTGTACATTGTAATTAAAAAGTGTAAGGCCTGAGCAATATGTTGGTTGATTTCATTTTTTTTTTAAGGGTTTGAAGCTAGATTTTTTTTGTTAAAATAAAGAAACATTTTTTTTTTTTTTTTTCTAATGTTCGATTCTGAGGCAATCTATTCAAAAATTTCAATGTTTCTTAAAGAGGGGTATTTTTGATACCTTTTCGGTAAATTGTTTTCAGATTAACTAGATTTTTTTTTTTTTTTTTTTACTAATTAGTACTGTAAATAATATAAATTTTGAATATTTTATAACAAATGGAAACGGTTTGAAAGGGATTAAAAAATTCGATAACCTAGAGACTGAAGGACTGAAGGACGTCGAGGCGAGTCCCTTTACTGATTTCCATATCCTAGCCCTGGGTCCCTTTGAGGCCACAAGTAATGCGCTGCTCCTCAATTCTACGTGATCTGACTGTAGTAACTTAGTGCTAGTGTGTCGTACGTGTATATTGTTGTATGTGTGTGTATTAGTGTATATATATATATATATATATATATATATATATATATATATATATATATATATATATATAATAGGGCGTATAAAAAACTAATGACCGTCAGAGTTCAAAAGTCTGTAAATACCTTAATGCTATTTATTATTTACCAATACTTAATATCCCTTTAGAGCATTCTCTAAGCTTGTTTACTAACACTGGACTTCTTCAAAAAAAAAAAAAGAAAAGCCTCAGTTCAGTTATTTATTTCGAAGAAGAAACATGACAGTATCCTATGAAATTCTCGTAATATTAAGACATTACTGGAAAAAATATTTCACAGCCGCTAAAGCAACTCGTGAAATTATTAAATATGAAGGGGAAGGTGTCCTTGAAGAGCGCACTGCGCGGCGTTGTTTTGAAAAATTTAGAAGTGGAGATACGACGTTGGAAAGGAAGAAGGGCTTCGGGCGACCATTAATGTATATTGATGAGGTTCTGAAGAAAGCTGTTGAGTCAAATCTGTCCACAAGTACTCGCGAACTTGCCAGGGAGTGTGGTGTGTCGAAAGATACTGTTAGTCGCCATCTTCTCTCCATGGGGAAGGTGAAAAAGACTTGTAGATTGGTCCATCACGAACTACCTCCTCAAAAATTTTACAGATCTTCATGGGTTTGAACTCCTGCCTCATCCACCATATAGTCCAGACCTCGCACCTTCGGATTACTACTTGTTTCGATCCATGGCCCATTTTCTTGAAGGGAAAAAATTTGATAATTTTGCGGAAGTTGAAAATGCTGTCCAAGAGTTCTTTGACAGCCATCCTAAGGAATGGTATCAGCGTGGCATCGAACAATTTGCTAGCAGGGTAATGACGGTAGACAACAATGGACTATACTTTGAGTATTAATTTATTTTATATCTAAGAAATAATAATACAAATATTTGTTTTAAAACCGGTCATATATATATTAAACTTACGATCACTCAGTAAAATTATTAAATTTTTTATAACAATATAAATGATATCTTTATATGTTTTATAAGATGCTTGTGGTTCAGTCAATAAAATAACAGGTTCTCATAACCATGCTCTACAGTGAAAAAACAGGTTACAGTACTATTATATAAGTTACATAGGTTATTTAAATATTAAAACAAGCAACCTTCACTCTCCTACCACACTATCCCTCTTGCTCTTTTATTCAATGTTTGTGACCCTCTAGACTTATTTTAAATATTTATTATTGGAGTTCCGGCTTTGACCAGCTTCTCTACTCTCTCACCGTGGAGACTAGCGCTCTCTCTTTCAGCCTCCACTGGATTAGTGATTGGTCGTTATTGGTGGAACGGAACTTGGAACTGGCTCCAGCTTTGAAACCAATCGCCCAAGTTTTTCGTTCTACCTAGAACGAAAACCAACGCAGAAGATCTTTCTTTCGTTTCGTTCCAAACCGGTTCAAAGCTGTTATCAGTTCCAAGTTCTGTTCTCCCGGTGTAGTAGAGTTTAGATTGCATCGCTGGTTTCGTTCTGCCCAAGGTCGTTCCGACTACTTTGCGTTGATCCTGGCTCTCTTGATCCCCCCCCTTCCATCGTCCCCACTACTCCACGCATGGGCATCTTCAAAATAAACCGCTTTCTTTGAAATTTTCTATTCTACCCACAGAGCGCGGCATCTTCTTTCTGATTCAGATAAATGAACCACACCAGGTTTTACTGCATATGTTTTTAAATAATGTTTTGGCTATTAGTTTAAAATCTGTGCACAGTTAAATACTCCTTTTTTCTCGGAAACAATGTAAAAGAAGAATTCTTGCTCAATTTTTGAACTTTATTTGAACTAACATTTTTCCACCGAAAAAAAAAACTATTTATTGAATAAAACTATTTTAAAGTATACATTTTTTTTAAAAAGTATACTTAGCTATTTAAATATTGTAGGAACTATTAGGAACGAAACTGCATAGAAAGTAGGTATTAGATAGTCAAACTGACGTGAAATGAAACAAAAACGAACTGGTTCCAATAGTGGAACGGAACGTAAAATCCACTTTTAAGTCGGAACGGCCCTTCACTACACTGGATTCTGCTAGTGACGCAACTGATAAAACAACACTCTCACAAGGGGGCAAGCTTAGTTCAGGGTTTCTCTAGGATGCTTGTAAATATTTATATATATCGTGATTGTACTTAAAGATTTTTTTTTCATTTTCTTTCTCAATTTTGGTTTAATAGTTTCAACAATTGTTAACTATTCTATATTATCATTTATTAAATTTTATCTTATATCTTCATTTTATTAATTTTACTTTATTTCATATCATTGCACATTTTGTATGAACAAATCTTTGTCAATCATATTACTTTTTTTTTTTTTTTTTTTTTTTTTTTTTTTTTTTTTTTTTTTTTTTTTTTTTTTTTTTTTTTTCCTTCTTTTCCTTATATGGTATCCCCATATAAGGACCGTTTATTTGTATATTAACATGTTCCATGCCTTACAGGCATACTACATGTTTTACAATGTTATTAAAAGTTAACATGATTAGTTAGCATAACGTACATAACGTAGTAATATAACAAAAATATTTAAACAAAATCACAAAAAAAAAAAAAAAAAAAGAAAAGAAATAACAAAAACAAAACAAAACAAAGCCAACAAGAAACTACCTTCGGTGCCCATCATTTGTCAGTTTGTCAAAGTCGATCTTTCGTATAAACGTGAGTAAGTCAGTCTTAATTTAGAGAACAAATTTGTTCTGTCTCTGGCCATGTTCCATGTTTGAGAATAATATTTTTTACTAGATTAAACCTGTGTCTTTCAAATGCTTTACATTCATAAAGTACATGTTTGAAATTTTGAGTCTGTCCGTCTTCATTACATATGTCAGATCGTATTATGTTAAATCGTTTAAGATATTGTTTAGAGTTTTCCGTGTTCTGTCATTAGTTGTGTTAGTTTGTAGTTGTTACTTTGTATGTGTTTGTAATTGTTGTGTGTAATGTGAGGTATAAATCTGTGTAAGCTTGGTGACTTTGATGAGGTCACCCACAATTGGTCCCACTTTTTAACCATATCAGAACTTATGTCCCGCTTTATATATGATAATGGAACTTTGTTATACGAAGGTAACAAATTACTTTTAGCCGCCTCTTTGGCTAGGTAATCGGCCCTTTCGTTACCCTCAATTCCAAAGTGTGCTTTAAAACCCATTTTATAGAGACCATTTTCCCTTTGTTCTTAATGGTTATTAAATTTCGTCTGATTAGGTCAGTCAAATAGTCATGTATGGCTGTATTATTAATCGACTCTATTAAAATTTTACTGTCCGTATGTATTGTAATATGTGTGTTAGTCTTTTGAGGTTCGTTAATTATGTATTCCGTAACTTTCAAAACAGCAAATTTCTCGGCTTGGTTATTTGAACAGTACGATTCTAGTTTATACTGATGTTCTATGGTTCTGCCATCTTGAGCTTTAAAATAACCATGCACATCCAACGTTCTCGCTGTCCTTACTACCGTCCGTATAGATTTCTGTTTTGTCGATATTCACTGAATAACATTTGGGTGTAGTCCCACAAATTTGATACAGGGTGTATCCAAAACTTACAGTTTGTGTTTTTTCTATTTTTGTCTAATGTTAGGTCTTTATATCCTGTCTTTGTGTTTTTAATGTTAAACAATGTCGTTAATTCGTCAATTACTTGAATGCCCTTGAGTGAAGCAGCTTGTAATTATTCAACAAAAAAATATAAAAATAAAATAAAAAGATATATTTTCTGAAATATATATTTTACACTAATATTTAATCAAATTACTATTAATATATAATAGGTTCTCCGATTTATAAAGGTTCGATGAATCGATACAGGAAGGCTCGATAGTGCACTGCAGAGCCTTGGAGGTGAGTGTTGCCCACAAGAGGGCGCACTGCAGCTGAGTCGAGTGGTTTATTTTTAATTTTCCCGCCTGATGGAGAGGGGGATGTTAGGGGGGATACAACAATGCCCCTTTTACCCCCCTCTCCCCCTCAAAATTCCACCTTTTTTTCAGACAAACTGAGGCTACAAAGGCGGCTAGAGCTATAGACTCCACCCAACCATGACGGTGATTGGGTCTCACAAATTAGGAAACTCCTTTTCTCATTACGTTCCCCTGATATAGTGTTAGTTTAGGGTTTATATTGGATCGGCTTTCTACTATGAGAAGTATAAGTATATACTGTACCATGCATTGTATGATATTATATAAAGATAAAATATTTTACTGTAATAATATACTGTGAAATTTTTTTAAAATTATTTATTTTTTTATGGTTTAATTTTAATACAATAAAATAAAACAATATTATTTTAAATACGTGGTACGACCTAAGAGGTTTTAAAGTCTCTGATGTATATGTACCAGGATACTATTATCACAGACTACAGTAGAACTTCGATTATTCGAACTAATTGGTGTCAGGGGAGGTTCGGATAATCGAGGTTGAAAACTATACATCGAAGCAGAAAAAAACAGCAACATCGGTCTGTTAAATGAAATTTAACAAATATTTGGTATTAATTTTTGAAACAAATATTTGTATTATTATTTCATTAATATAAAATACAATTAATACGCAAAGTATGGTCTATTTTCAATTAGCATTTTCAACTTCAGCAAAATTATCAAATTTTTTCCCTTGAAGAAAATGGGCCGTGGATCGAAACAAGGTAGTAATCCGAAGGTGCGAGGTCTGGACTATATGGTGGATGAGGCAGAAGTTCAAACCCATGAAGTTCTGTAAACTTTTGTTTGGTTCGACTGCTAATTGTTGAGGAGTAAGTTTGTGAGGGACCAGTCTACAGGTCTTTTTTACCTTCCACGTGGAGAGAAGATGGCGACTCGCAGTATCTTTCGACACAACACACTCCCTGGCAAGTTTACGAGTACTTGTGGACAGATTTGACTCAACAGCTTCCTTCAGAACCTCATCAATATACATTAATGGCCGCCGGAGCCCTTCTTGCTTTCCAACGTCGTATCTCCACATCTAAATTTTTCAAACCAACACCGCCAAGTACGCTCTTCAAGGACACCTCCCCCTTCATATTTAATAATTTCACGAGTTGCTTCAGTGGCTGTGAAGTTTTTTCCAGTAATGTCTTAAAATTACGACAATTTCATAGTACACTGTAATGTCTTTGAAATAAATAACTGAACTGAGGCTTTTTTGAAGAAGTCCAGTGTTAGTAAACAAGCTTAGAGAATGCTCTAAAGGGACTATTAAGTATTGGTAAATAATAAATAGCATTAAGAAATTTACAGACTTTTGAACTCTGGAATTTGAAAAAACAGTCATTTTTTTGCCTTTCAAGCCATTAAAATATTACATCAACGGCTATTACCTCATCTTAGGTACCTCTGCGACTTCAGGTAATAGAGAGTACGGATAATCGAGGTTCTTTTTTTTTACCAGTATCTAAAAAAAGCAAGAATAATAGCTGGAAATAGGTGCTATTGGTTTTTCTGATAAAAATTATTTGAAATAGAAATACACCCAGCAATCTCAAAATAAGAGTCTATTCTTATTTGTTTGTAAGACAAATACATCACAGAAGCTACTGAGGAGGATTTAGGATTTTTTGTTTTAAAGATGAGATACAATATAAATTGAATTTTGCGGTGCCACAATTGCTTAATGATTCGTTCGTGATAGCAAATTTAGGTCGATTTTATTAAAGTTGTTTCTTAATTACCACAGCCTTATTTTATTACTGATTTTGAGGAATCTACTGTATACCTGCAGTACAGTTTGTTTTATCGGGTCCTTCTCGAATATATGAATGTAACGAGATAAATAAATAATATTAATCTATTTTTTTTTCTGAATTAAATCCCAATTCTCCTGTTAGGTGATTCAGCAGGAATTTTCTATTAATTATTTTTGGTAACTAATAATAATAATAACAAAGTCTTTATTGAACAATATAATATATACATACATGTACTTTAAGTAGTAATATCAGTACAATAAAGGCTGCTCTTGCCATTTTCCATCAGAGGAGTCTTTGAGAGGAGTTTGATCTTTATGGCTTTACTTTTGAAGTATATGATATTGATAAAATAGAGAAAGCTTAAATACAATATAGATCATTAAAAACAATATTAACATATTTTTTGTTGGATTAATAAAAAACCAGCGATATGAAAACAAACGAAAATTGGCAAATAATTTTTTACTTATAAATATTTTTTACATTTTTTTTTTACACAAATACTTAACTATAATTAAGGTCTTGGACTAAACTTAAACGGTACTAAAAGGCTACTTGGCAATACTTTGATAAATATAGACAACATTTACCATTTAAAATATTCAATGCCTCAACTTCATTAACCCTGCAGTGGGCGCGCCGACAGCCTAGACCTGAGATAGCGCATGGCGTCTGCCAGACACCACGGGTTTTTTTTTATTGTAATCTGACTTTCTAAGTCATTTTCTTACTATTTTCGCATCACAAATTTTCTCCCATGTTGTTTTTTATTTGTTCTGAAGGTTTTCTAATATTTTTTTAATCAATAGCTAATTTATACATTAATTTAATATTGTTGGAGGATGTGTCTGGAATATAATTCAAAGTCTATGTACAAAAAGTTTATATATTTTTCACATTCAATAATGATATTTAATAAATAAATTTGAATGTAAAGATCACTTTTATATTTTAACGAAATACGGTGGTAATTCATTTTTGTTTATTCGTATATTCCTAACCATTGTCAGAATTTTTTCAATAAGTTCATTTGTAAGAGGATAGCTTGTGAACCAGTTCTCAACCGTAATATTTCTAAAAGTTCTGTGGATTTTTGAGAGTTAGTGATAAACTGTTAAACGAGATCTCGTATTGGAGCCAGGCTTCATCGTAATGATCGACGATCGAACGTTCATCACGTTACTTCTCAGAAAAAATAATTATTTATGTACAATAGAAGCGAATATATTTATTTATCACCAATTGAAAACTAAATTTATTTTTTGTAATGACCAATCTATAAATGGATAAGCAGGAAATTGCTAAACGTAAATAGAAAATAACAATTTCTTGTGATTGGTTAAGGTAAACAGGAGTGGGCGCATGGCGTCTACGAGACTCCATTCTCTGTTAAAGCACAATCACCACTGTCTGTGTTGTGAAAGAAGAGGAGTAGAAATCTTAGATCAGTTTGGGGTAGTGGGAAAGGGTTTGTCGAAAGGTACCTGAAGTCCTTAGGCAATCCGACCCTCCGTCTAGATTTTATTTGAGAAAATATGGCACTGTGAGTCTCACAGACGCCACGCGCCCACTGCAGTGTTAAGGAACTGTTTTTCCCAGAAATTTTAAAAAAGAGGGATTCTCGCTAGTAAATGATATACATCCTCTCTCCCGGATCTATATTACATTATGAGCATATTCCTATACCTGTGCCATACCTCTTGGAGTTCAAATTTAGAAGTTCCCCTGATTCTCATAATCCAACAAATATCTTAAATTGTAGGGCACTATTATATAACTATTGCAGATAGGGTTATGATTCAAGTTTTTTTATGTGGATGTTGTAGTCTTCAAAACTTGTTCTGACTTGAAATTTAGTATTTATGTCTTTCTTATTTTTTCAAAAACGATTTCCCAAGTTTTTAAAATTTCCATTAGAAATAGTAGCTTCATCATTTCCTTAATATTTTTAAACCAAGAAGTATTCTTCCTAACTGTCTCTATAGCAAGTAGCTTAGGGTAACGGTGATCGGGTAAATTAAAAACTTTTAACAGATAATTATGATACATATTCATAGTATGTATGAAGATTAGAAAGAGATTTGTTTCCAAATAGAGAACACGGTCTGGTGAGTTCAATGGAATTTCAAAAGTTTTTTTGATAAAGAATTTCAATAATTTTTCGACTTCGTCATAATATTTACCTAGTAGTAAGTAGTAGTATTTACCTCCCCATGGCTGTATAATGGTTCGGTTTGGTAACTATATGTAGAGGTAACTTTGTTTTTCAGACCCTACAATATATGATGTGTATTAGACATCAAAACAAGCTTTGTCCCATTCAAAATTAGTAAACAAAAACAGGGTTTTAAACAAAGAGTGTTTTGTACATAGCCTGTTTTTAGTTCAAACTATGCTTTGTCCACTAAGCCAATGGGAACGCTGCATTATTGACAATAATCGCTTACACTGGTACAAGGTTGTACTTTTTGACTCTCCAAGTGTTGAAAATGTGGAAGAGGATGAAACTTGTGACTGTTTAGAAAATGAAAGATGTGAACTGCATATTTAAATACTAGTGACTGTTAAGAAAATGAAAATATTCCCTGAAAATTATGAATGTCATTAACATACATCATATATTATGTAATTATAATTTTTATTATTTGTACTTTTGAGCAAATAGTGACTTCCGTAAAATAAAACATAGCCAGTTCGAACGGTGTTTTGTCCCTTTGTTATTTTACCAAACCGTGTTTTGTCCACTGTGTTCCTTTTTGTCCATATCTAAATTAAAAATGCTAATTTTAGGAGTAATGAATATTTCTGATCCTTGTTGGAATGTGTATTTTTAGATGCTATAAGTTTTTTTAGGATTTTTGGTTTCTGAACGGTAATTGCATCTTATAATATACTTTTTTTTTTTTTTATTACTGAAAATTGGGACTACTATGACAAAACACGTTTTAAAAGTTATCTCCTAGTATATCATGCAACTATAAATTATATCATAACAATAAATATTTAAGATTTGTATATTTTAATTATTTTTATGACGTATCCGGAAAAAAAAATAGAATAAATGTTTTTTAGAACTAATGGAAAATCTACTGAAGCATCCGCTTGTACTTATCGCTCAATAGTCCTTTGGGCCCAATTAGCCAATGCCCTTCCTACCCACGGAGGTTCTCTTGAACTAGGGTTCAAGGACAGTGACAAATCGGTCTAGATCAATAGATTATGGTTGTTCAAGGTCACCAGGCCAGCCAGAACCTATACATCTTACCCCAAAGGGACCGCCCGTTGACCGAACCTCCTGCAGGATATTATTGGTTGAAAAACCACATCGCGATACCAATTTAGATACCCTGGGTAGTATTATATAATTGATTATAATTTGTTTGCGTTATGCCGTTGTTTTGAGTTCTTAAAAGCTGATTTATCCGAGGGATTGTCCTGTTAGATAGATAGATAGATAGATAATTTTATTGCTTCTAGAGATACATCTCATAGCAAGGAGTTGGCCTAAATAACTAAATTCACAAAATAACTATATATATATACACACACACACACACACAACACACACACACACACACACACACACACACACACACACACACACACACACACACACACACACACACACACACACACACACACACACACACACACACACACACACACACACCACACACACACACACACACACACACACACATACATATACATAAAGCATAACCTTCCATTATAATTAAATAAAACTAAAAATACACAGAAATATCACTTAGTTTCATAGATACGAAATGAAAATTACAATAATCGGTTGATATTACACCTTTTATACAAGTCCCTTTACCTTCATTCGTTCCTTAAAAAACTTCTTGTTTTTAGTAAATTTACAAACAAAAAAAAATGAGGTTTAGCTTTGGCATGCTATCCACTTCCAGCACAAACATCAGGGAATCTCTATTATAATTTGGTCCTACGATTGGATTATTATAATTATCATACATACAAATATCAAATGAAATAAGTCTTCTTTCTGTTTAAGGTTACAGAGAGTGCAGTCATCCTCGCAATTTATACAATATGTGGTGCCTTTATGATATTTTCGGATAAGTTTTGTTCCTCCAACTCTCAATTGGTTCACTAGTCTAATCTTTGAAATGTTGCAATTGAATTGTAGGTAATTGTCCTGTTGTAAATATTGATATAATGGCTATAGTAAGAGTTGATATGGTCCTCTTCTATGAGTTTCTGTTTATAGGATTCTAGAATAGCTTTTCAGCTTTTCTGAATTATTTTTGAATCTTGTGTGCATCCCATACGGTCTCAAATCCCAACGTATATATTACGTTTTTAAGTATTTTTCATTATATTTCTGACCATATAGCTGCCAATACATTTTCGATCCGAGCAACACATACATTTTTGAGGGTACAAAAAACGTTACAATGTGACTGTTTTCGTTGGAATCAATATTGCTCCTAAATGCTGGTCCTGGCGACAAATGTTGTTAGCGAAAATATATTCTCGATTATATTTCTGGCCACAGAACTGTCGTCAAAATTTCTATCAGCGCAACACATACAGTGCTAGAGAGTGTCAAAAGTAAAATTTTTGAATGTGAAAAAAACTTTATTCCAAAAATAAATTACAGACCCCCCACCCAAAAGACATATCTATGTCAATAAAAATAGTTTTAAAGATTATATTAAACCATTGTGCCAGTATTTCCTTTTTTGTCAGTATTCGTCCAATCGTAAACAGTCTCCATTAAATGAAAATAGCGTTGAAGGGTGGAGTTTAGTTTGTTTCCTGGAGAGTAGGAACTTTAGTGGATCGGAAGCGAAAGAGAAGATTCCATTATTGGAGGACTGAGCCAGTCTATTGCATCTGTGTATCCAATCAGCCTCCGTATCCGCCCAGCCTGGGTTTGATTCTCGCGAGTAGATCAGTTATTAGGTGTTGCCTAAAAAAAAAGTTATACATGAGCCTTCTGGTACTAGCGTTACATGGATGCAATATTCTAGAACCATTGATAGTTTTTTTTAAATTTTATTATAGTGCATATTCCCCTTTCTCTCTGTTTTATATATATATATATATATATATATATATATATATATATATATATATATATGTTCTCTCTGTTCTATATATATATATATATATATTTTTTTTTTTTTCTTTATTTTATATTTATATACATGAGGGAACTGTATACTCTTAGCTGACTTGGCTTTTTTTTCAGATTTACAACTGCAATACTTCCTTGGTACCTTTCTTATCTAATCGAAAAGCTAAGTTGAGTGACTGAGTGTAAATATTGGAAGAGATAGAATCAGTCAAAAATTATTTAGGCAAAGTTAACTAAAAGTAATTGATTTTATTTTCAAGGTTTTGGCCAAATCTTTGATGGCCAACATCAAGGCTAAAAAAAAGAAATATCGAAAAAAAAAAAAAAAAAAAAAAGAAAGGAAAGGAAAAAAAAATTGAAACAAAAAAGGAATAAAATAAATAAGTAGATAACATGAAAAATAATGTAATTAAGAAGCAATTAAAATGATCTGAAATAGGACACAGCGTTTGTAACTGAAATGTTAGGAGTTTGTATTTTTATTTTCAGATGTACAAGACAAAATGAGTTTCATGGTCTTAGTTTCAGGGAGGATCTTTTTTATTACAAGAGTTGTTGAAGCATATTTGAAGCGTAGAATTTCAATAAAAGATAAGTCCACTTTTTTATTTTTTTTCACAGCTGGTCGATGAAGGTAAAGGTCAGACTGAATTTATCAGGCATTATTTTTTAGGAGGTCGTTTATACGTAATATAACTACTTTTTTTAAGAAAACCTTTCACCTAAAGATAGTCAATTAGAAAAAAAATTGGAAATTGGACTTTGTTTTGGAATTCTACGCCTCATTTTAAATATGTCCCTTGTGTTTACTAAGAGATACCGATGTCTATTTTTCTATCAAATATTAGTCCTTAATATTTTACTATGTTAGCCTGCGAAATTGGTTTGTTGTCTAATGTAATATGGAGCATATGTGTCGTGTAGTAATGTGTTGTTATTTTTTAATTAGCTTTTATTAATTACACCTGTATGTAACGAAATCTTTCATCGCAATATCCAGCAATCTGATTAACTTAAAAATTTGCACACGTTCCAATACACCAATGACAATACAATAATTGCACAACTTTGTTCTAATGTTCTTACTTAGTTTAGTTAAATTAGCCCCAAAATAGGGGATCTGCTTTGCAAAAGGTGAAATAGTAGGTTATACGTTTTTTTTATATGGTCCAGATGGGTTCTTAAAATAAAATATCAAAACTGAAACTAAATTTGATAAAGGAAAAATGTTTCGGAGCAAAAAATCCTAAATTTTTGAACTTTTTCATATTTTTTGAAAAAAAAATATAGAAAAACGCTTTTTAAACGAAAAAAATGCTTGGGTTTCAAAATTATATATATCAAATTGTGCATCCTAAAACATCCCTTAAGCTGAATTTGATTCAGGCGTTTAGCCATAATCGATTGTCAAACATCGAAAAATTTTGCCAATTTTAAAAAGTTAGTTTCTGTCATGTTAAGAGCCTATAACGCAGAAAAGGCTAATTCAATCAATAAATGTTACATACTAAAAGTTGTAGATCATTATATTTTGTGCAAAATAGGATTTTTAAATTAAAAATTTGCCCATTCCAAACCTGAGATATGTCAAAAAGACAAAAATTGTTGGTTGATTTTGGATAAAGTGTGTTGAAAAGGCAAACAAATCACGATTAGTCCAGGGAAATCAGCTTCGAACCTTGAACTAAAAAAAATTTAAAGGTATGACTGCAGCACATTATTCCCTAATCTTAGCTTTTTAGTTAGGTTTTTTCATAAAAGCGTGGCTTTCTAGTTTTTTAAAAACATATTTTAGCAGATCATATCATCCTAAATAAAATTCGAATCCCTTGGGCACAAACTGTTACTGGTACCTAGGTCTTGAATAGTTATATAAACGTTTTAACATTCACATCCCATATAATAATACATGCTGCAAAGCCAAAAATCTTATCAATAGAATGTTCATCATATTTTCGAAGAAAATCCCCACTATCAACTCGTAACAAAATTATTTTATATAAATCAGTCATTCGAGGTTTTTTTTATGGAAAAACTTAAACACATATTTTAGACTCCAATTATCCCTTGGGCACAAAAAAACCCTAGAAAGTTTAACATTTCAAAACCAAAGCTTATCAATAGATGTAATCATTCAACGACTACCCACAGTGATCCACACAAAAAATAAAAGAATTCTGACCAATGCTTGATAATCATTAACGACTACCCAAGATACACAAAAATCTGAGATTTCAAAACAATTAAACAGTTTTCCAGATTTTCTAACAAATTAAACTACACCCAGACTCAGAACTTTTTGAACTCAACAATAAACTCAGACAATCCCATAATACAAGCAATAGGCAAATATAACAAGCTAACCTTAAGAAGATACGTACACAAACGAACTAGACACATATTACTAGAATAAAATTTATTTAATAAGACATTCTTAGAATTTATTAGTTTTAGTTAAATTTTAATTTAGCTAATCAAAGTATTGTCTGAGATAATTAATTCTTAAATATATATTAATTTTAACGCCCAAAACTTTTGCTTATTTTTATATATTTTCCATTTATTCATTTCATTACTTTGTTTTATTTTATTATTATTATTTAGTTATTTTATTTTTTTTTTTTTTTAGTAGGTTTTTTTTTTGTCAGCTTTTCCTACATTTAAAAAAAAATGTATTCTAATTTTAATTTATACTGAACAAATATGTAGTGTGAATTGTTTTATTAGCAAAGCATGTATTTATACAAATATGTTACGAAATTGTAAATTGTTAAATTCTGTAAAATAAACCTCTTTTTTCTTATTTTATATTAAACTATATTTTTTTTTAATTGTTAAAAAAGTACCATAATTTTTTTTTTTTTTTTTTTTTTCATTTAGGTAAGTTTATTATTATATTTTAAAAACATAAATGATCTAGTGGGAAAATTTTCGTGTTATTGTTAAGAAACCGTATTGATTCAATCCGACCCCAATCAATGAATCATCGTCAACGGGAGTCCTGTCTTTGTTATTCAGCCGGGAGGAGTCCCTCGAATCCTTCTCTAAAAGAAAACAGGAGACGAATGCCGCAGGAGAGGATTCCGGAAAAACAGACAGATGGGTCGAATGACAGTTCTGGAAAAACTGTAGCCGGGGTTAGGTGAAAAATGAGAAAACAAAGGATATATAAAACTGCCGACAAGAGACTTTGATTAATATATTTGAAAAAAAAAAAAAAAAAAAAAGAACAGAAAGAGGAAAAACCAGTAAAGTAATAAAAGAGCCTGGGGTGGAAGGCAGTCTGTCAGAGACAGGCGAGGAGGGGAATTTATCGTTCCGGTCACTGGGGAGTTCGCCGTCGATCTCCCGGCCTCTCGTAATGCCCCCGCCCCGTCTCCTCCAACCCCACTCTATATGTCTGGAAGCGTATCCTTTTCCGTCTGTCACTGCATTCATTTACTCTTGTTTAGTACGCATAATAATTTTAACTTTCAGTGGCTTTTAACGTAGTATTCGTTTTGACTTAATGAAGTGAGCACAACTTTTGATTTATTTTGACATGGCTTTGGTCTTTTAAATGTAAAGTTTTTAGTAATGTTTTTGACACCCTTGAAAAAGGTAACATTTCACTCTCTCTAGCTCTTTTGGTGTTGCGAAGGATCGAAAATTTGACGATAGTTTCTCAGAATCAGAAATATAATGGTATTTTTTTATGTTTTACAGTGGAACATTCATATAGGAATTCCTTGATAAATCGAAATTCTTTTATTCCCCTTTGAATCTGCCTTGGATTGGATTAGTTAAGAAAACCTTGATATATTATCGATTTTCGAAGATTCCTTGGCTTAAGCCGCGTTTACACCAAAGTTGACAACTAAAAGTTGACAAGTGGAAAACTTGTTGCTGAAGAATTGGCGCGAAAGGTTAGATTAAGTGAAGAGTACATGTTTCGTTCTTTTGTGCATTTATCTTTTAAGTGATGTTTTATTGTAATTAACGATTACACCCACTTTCTTGTCCGCGGCAGAGATGTTTCGTCCACTCTCCACATGAAGATTTTAAGTGAATGGCAGAGTGCATGGTCGGCATCAGACGGTAATAAATTAAAAGAAATCAAACCGAACATCGGTGGCTGGGCCTCTTCATCAAGACAATGTAGAAGGGAGGAGGTGATAATCACACGGCTAAGGATTGGACACTGCCGTTTAACGCGTGACTACCTGATGGCTAGGTGAGATCCACCTCAGTGTCAACTCTGCAGAGTTGCTCTAACAGTGAGGCACATCTTCGAGGAGTGTCCTCAGTACAGGAGAGATATGGATAAATGTGGTGTACCTCGTCAGCTCTGTAAGGCCTTGGGCGATAGTAAACAGTACATTTCTAGTACTATAGAATTTATAAAGAAAATTAAGTTATATAATTGTATTTAATGTTCTTTACTTTATTCATTACTAATTTTTTTTTTCTCTTTATTTTATTTTAATTTTCCTTTTTCTTGCTATTTTTTTTTTTTTTTAATTTTTTTTTTAATTATTTTTTTTTTTTTATTTTTTTAGTAAATCTTATTTATGGTTGACATTAATATAAATTTATTAGAAATTTATTATTGTTATTGTCATTGTTGCAATGCAGGTGGTATAGTAAAGTAATAATAACCATAGCAGCTTTTTGCCCTTAAAAACAAACAACAACAACAACAATGATTTCTTAGATTAGCAAATTTTCTGAAATTTTTGTTTTTACAAAGTATGTTTTTGTTTGATGGTAGACGTGAAGCATTGTTGATATTTTTAAATACTTAGGATCATAATTGATTATCCTCATACACAAGTTTTGTATCCTTTCGTGTTTACGGTAGTTGGTTGTTGAGCTCCACACAGGTGAGACATATGTAATCTGGGATCGAATAACTGTTTGATACAATATAAGTTTATTTTTAGGACTTAATTTAGATTTTTTGTGTAATCAAGGAAACACCTTGTATATTTTTTTTTTTTTTTTTTTTTTATTTTGCCTACTTTATCGTTCATGTGGTCTGTCAGCCAAACGTCAGGGGGGAAACAGTTCTCCACTAGTTTTCTACAAGTTGCTTACGCAAAGTGTGCAGCAACAAATCTTCCACTTTTAGTTGTCAACTTTCTTTGATATTTAACGGCACTCCACGGGAAACCAGAACTGAGAAAACTTAGTTTTCAATTTGGTGTGTAAACGCGGCTTTACACCGCACCTCTACAAAACGAAATTTTTATCGGAAAACCTTCTACACATTGAAGTCGATTTGTTAAATAAGTAGAGTTCAGATTGATCAAAGTTCCTACGAAGGATTAACTGTAACCCCCATCCTGACATTTGTTTCCGGTTTGTTTCAGTTTCTGATTATACACTTTTGCGATACGTTTCGTTTCCTGTTGTTCCTCAATATTTTTTTTTTCATTTTCGAAAATGGTAAAACGTAAAACCCTTTTGTATGAACAAAAATTGAAAATTATTCAAGCCGTAAATGCCGGGGTTGGCAGAAAGTGATACTACAAAAAAGTTCGACATACCAGCGAACACATCCACAATTTTGAAAAATATGCTGAAGTATGAAAATCAAGCTTTTTCATTATTAAAGAGGTTAAAAGGAACCGAGTCGCAAAATATCGACGAGCGTGTTGTGAAATGGATAAAGCAGTTCCGTAACAACTAACCTGTGTACTGTCCATTCTTTTTTGGCTGATCACAGCTAATAAAACTTTAATTGAAAACCTTAATGAATTATCAACAAGATAGCAAATAATTGGCAAATTATAATTTAAGATGTTAGATGTTTTATAACAGCATACATATTTTTTATTTGATTTATGACTAGCAAAAATAATATAATTGCTTATGTATAGATTTCATATTTTAGTGTATTTTTGTTTTTTTTTCTTCACGGAACGGCCCTTGGGACCACGCGAATATCATGAGAGTAGCACTTGTTCTTTGCTCTTTGCCTGCTTCTTCCTCTTCCACATGTGTTTCATGAACTCTGAATGTTTGAGCTTTCTCTCCTCAGTCCATGCGTGACTCCTCCCAGGATGTTTCCTCTCCACAAGAACCCTCGCCCCTGCCAATGTCTTCCTGTACTCGTCCCTATCGAGGCAGTCCTGGTCTCCCAGACCTATCTGGTTCAGATCACGTCTCAGTTGATCCACGGATCTTCTTGAAGATCTGCTTGTTCAACCTTTCGGGGCTCATTCTCACCATGTGCCCATAAAACCTTAACCTCCTTATTTTGATGTCCGACTCCAATCTGTTGTATCCTTGTAAATTTCTTTGTTTGATTTTAACCTGTAACCCTCTGGTGTTCTTCTGGGCCCATGTATTCTTCTCAGGATTCTCCTCTCAATTTTCAGGAGCTTTTCTAGACTGGGGAGGCAGGAGGTCTCCGTCCCGTAGAGAATCACCGGTTTGACGACTGTGTTGTAATGTCTTACTTTGGCCTTGGTTGACAGGTTTTTCTTGTTGTAAAGGTTGCTGGTGGCGAAACTCAGTCTTTCCAGTTTCGCGCCTCTTTCCCTGAAGCTTTCCTTTTCGGATGCACTGCTGTTTATGATTTCCCCCAGGTATTTAAAACTTTTGGTTACCTTTATAGATCCATACTTGGTCTCGACCCTATTCTTGATGAAGCCCGAGTCTTTGGTTATTATAGTATATTTTAATGATTATTAAAATTAACAATAATAAAATAAATAAGAATGTAAGATTGTCTAATACAATGAAAACCGGCCACTCGTACGAGAGTGGAAGTAAAAATACTGGTTTAGGTAAACGAGTACCTGGTAACAGGTAGAGATGACAAGTAAGAAATACTAGTCTAGGGCAGTACTCAGTACGAAGGTAATAGGTATGAATGTTGTTACTGGTACTGAAGTGAGTACGCAGGTATCTCGTACCTGTTACTTCTGAATATAGGTAACAGGGACGCCGTTCAGTCAGCCCATAGCTCTTACAAAGTAACAGGTCAGTATTTCAGGACCACCAGTAGTCCTTCGGCCTACAAAAAATCGTCAGATCCTGGCAGATCTGAAAAAAACAGTATGCCTAAACTAATCTGAGATAAATATGATAATTATATCTGGCTTATTTATTTTTTTTTAAAACTATTTATTGTAATTTTGGAGACAAATAGCTCTCCGTAGAAGAAAGCGATTGCTCAATAAAATGGTTTGTAATTCAGGGCAACCACCTGAGGTGGGAGGGGATCGAACTTAGTTTTTTGCTCTGCCGAGCACATCATCGCCCCGAGCTAGGCTGGCTAAATATAGGCGACACTATGTATTGTCAAGGTTAGTAGTTGTAGTAGATAACATCAGCTGTAGTAGTAGTATTGATAACATCAGCTCACTAAATCATAAACTGTGTCATTAGTATATATTAATAGGGTGTATAAAAAAAAAAAAAATGACCGTTTTCAAAATAAATATTTGTATTATTATTTCTTTGATATCAAATACAATTAGTATTCAAAGTATAGTCCATTGTTATCTACTGCCGTTACCCATCTGCTAGCCAATTGCTCGATGCCACGCTGATATCCCTTGGGATGGCTGTCAAAGAACTCTTGACACATTTTTCAACTTCCGCAAAATTATCAAATTTTTTTCCTTGAAGAAAATGGGCCATGAATCGAAACAAGTAGTAATCCGAAGAGAGAAGATGGCAACTAACAGTATTTTTCGACACAACACACTCCCCTGCAAGTTCACGAGTACTTGTGGACGGATTTGTCTCAACAGCTTCCTTCAGAACCTCATCAATATCCATTAATGGCCGCCCGGAGCCCTTTTTCCTTTCCAACCTCGTATCTCCACTTCTAAATTTTTCAAACCAACGCCGCTCAGTGCGATCTTAAAGGACACCTTCCCCTTTATATTTAATAATTTCATGAGTTGCATTAGGAGCAGTTAAGGTTTTTTTTTCAGTAATGTCTTTAAATTACGAGAATTTTATATTACACTGTCATGTTCCTTCTTTGAAATAAATAATTGAACTGAGGCTTTTTTTTTTTTTTTTTTTTTTTTTTAAGTCCAGTGTTAGAAACAAGCTTAGAGAATGCTCTAAAGGTATTATTAAGTATTGGTAAATATTGAATAGCATTAAGATATTTACAGACTTTTGAACTCTGGAATTTGATAAAACGGTTATTTATTTATTTTTTTCACCCTATTATTACAAGAATTTGATACCTCTATTTGGCACACAGGAATGCTGCCAAGAATGAACACCACGTCTAAACACTCACACTTATTCCCAAGTTTTGAACCTGATTAAAAAACAATAACCTTCCCTTCGGTCCTTTCTGTCTCTATTTTGTATTTTTGTTATATTATTATTTCTATTTGCATCATTTTGTTATTTCCCAGAATTATTTTATATTTGTGTTCCACCCTGATCATGATGGGATTGGCATTATTGTATTTATCTATTTTTATTATAATTGCATTTATTTATTATTTTGTTATCTTATGGTCTCTCTGCTGTTCATTTTTCTTTTATATTTTTGTTACATTTTCATTGTTTCATTTTCCTATTCTACATCCATGTTACCCGCACTTTTTTTCCAATTTTACCTACCTAGCTGTTCTTACCATTTCACATCAGTCATCGTTCGTCTCCTCACCAGTGTGGTTCGGTGGGTAAGTGTTCTTTGCCATTTATTTTCCTTTTCCTTTTATCTTTCTACTTTTATTTTCCTTCACCTGTATCATTTTTTATCAGTTTCTTTTCTTTTATCACATTTTACAGTATTACCCTCATTCTTTCCCATACTTCCATATTTTAATTTTTTTTTTTTTTTTTAATTTCCTTCTGTCCTTTTTTATTGTTCATTTATTATCTTTTTATCCATTACCATTATTTTTTATTTTATTTTTTTTTTTTCACGTATAGGCCCCAAGGACCACTCGAATATCACGGTTTAGGCTTCTTTGGGATTCTCGACTTTCTTTCTTTCCATCTTAGCTTCATTATTCTTGGATGTCTCTCCCTTCTTTCCCTGGACCACATTGTACCCCTCTTTTTCTCTCTGCTAATTGTAGTGAGATTTTTTATTATTTTTCGGAACACCTCTCTATCCAAACAGTCGGTTTCTGACATTTTAAGGTTCTTTAATTCTTCTTGCATTTGCTTTGTATATACACCTACGCTTTTATAGCAACAAATTTTATAGAATATCTCTTTATTTAGTCTTTCCTTCTTCATCCTTTTCATATGTCCATAGAACATCAGCCTTCGGGTTCTTATTTCGGTCTCCAGTCTTTCAGTTCTCTGTAGATCTCTTCGTTAGATCTTAGCCTGTAACCTTCCTGTGTTTTCCTGGGCCCATAGATCTTTCTCAGGATCCTCCTTTCTATTCTTAATAGCCTTTCTAGGTTAGGTAAGCAAGTGGTCTCCATATAAAATCACAGGCCTTATCACAACATTGTAATGCCTTAATTTAGCATTGGAGGAGAGGTTCTTCTTATTGTATATTTTGCCTGTTTGGAAGCTCAAATGTTTTAATTTTTTTATTTTCTCCTGGATGCCCTCCTTCTACGAACCATTGCAACATATTATTTCCCCCAAGTACTTAAACCTTTTCGTTACTTTAATTTTACCATCCTTGGTGTAAACTGTTTTTTTCTTGAACTTCACTTTAGTAGTCATAAATTCTGTTTTTTTATATGATATTTGTAGCCCTGCTTTTTTCCGCTATTGTTTGTATGGCATTTAGTTGACTTATGGCCTCTTCTTCTGATTCTGCCAAAAGTGCGAGATCGCCTGCAAACGCCAAACAACTCACTTTTATATGCTTGTTCTTGCTCCCTACTATGGCTCCTGCGCTATTCTCCTTCCAGAATTCCTTCATAATTTTATCCAGGACTACGTTGAAAAGTATTTTTTATTATTATATATTTTTATTGATTTATTTTTTATAACCCCCCGCAGTCTAAAACGGCAGTGGCCCCGAGATCTTTTGCAACAATTATTTATGTTGGAGTTCTGGCAATGGCCAGCTTCGCTAATCATGCCCTGAGTGAAGATATAAAAACGCACTGGGAAAAAAAAAACCACTGGGTTTTTGTTTTGCTTCAGTGACGCAGCTGAGAGAGAAGAGCTGGAAATTCTCTGTGCCTGGCTTGTCCTTCCATTGGTAGAGGGACGGGTCTGGTCGGGGGATCTCTAGGATGAATGTAATTTGTAAATAAAGTATAATTGGATTTTTAACCTTTAATTTTGTCATATTTTCACTTACTTTTATTTTATTTTATAATTTTAATTTTTATCTTTTACCCAGATGTATATTCTATATTCTATATTAATTATGTATAGTATAGTTTTTTTTATTATTATTATATCTTTTATTATTATTTTTAATTTTTTTTTTACTGTAAATAATGTTTGAATGTAAGCATTAAGCCAGGTATATTACTTATTGCCCAAATTTGTGGCAGATTGTAATAATTACTCAATTAAAAAATATTAAATAGAAAACAAATTATTTTATTTTATTTATCCCTCCCCCCTTATCATTCCTGTCTTGTCCTTAATCTCACCTTGCTGTTTTGTATTATTACTGATTTATGTATCTGATCTTTTCTATGCGATTTTTCGTATATTGTTTTTTATCCATGCATCCAGTATTCCAGTTGTCATCTGTTTATCGGTCTGTCATTTTTGTCACATCTAGTATTTTGTCCATTATTGCCCTGAAGAAGACCTGCAAGGCAGGTCGAAGCGTTGGCACGTATTAAAATGCATCCCTGATCATCATACTTTTATCGTTAAACTTTTATCTATTAATAGTTAAGGTAATATCTGAGAGAGAACGAGAGAGAGAGAGTTAAAATGGACTTTTAAAAAATAGAGAGAGAGGGAGAGAGAGAGAGAGAGAGAGAGAGAGAGAGAGAGAGAGAGAGAGAGAGAGAGAGAGAGAGAGAGAGAGAGAGAGAGAGAGAGAGAGAGAGAGAGAGAGAGAGAGAGAGAGAGAGAGAGAGAGAGAGAGAATTGAAATGGACTTTTAAAAAATCAAACTAAGTTTTTGTTGTTATATAATGTAATATTAACTTCTTGTAGAGTATTTTAACAAATATACAAATATACTCGTTTAAGAAAAATGAAGTTCATTTTTCGACTTTAACACTCAATCTCTTAACCGAAAAGTTTTTTTTGTTTTTTTTAGAATGACCCATATGTTAAAATACTCTAGAAGAAGTTAATATTACATTATATAACAACAAAAACTTAGTTTGATTTCTTTTCCATTTCAATTCTTTCTCTCTCTCTCTCATCTCTCACTCTCTCTCTCTCTCTCTCTCTCTCTCTCTCTATCTCTCTCTCTCTCTCTCTCCTCTCTCGCTCTCATCTCTCTCTCTCTCTGCTATCTCTCTCTCTCTCACTTATCTCTCGCTCGTCGCTCTCCTCTCCCTCTCTCTCTCTCTCTCTCTCTCTCTCTCTCTCTCTCTCTCTCTCTCTCTCTCTCTCTCACTCTCTCTCTCTCTCTCTCCTCTCTCTCCTCTCTCTCTTCTCTCCATCTCTCTCTCTCTCTCTCTCTCTCTCTCTCTCTCTCTCATTCTCTCTCTCTCTCTCTCTCTCTCTCTCTCTCTCTCTCTCTCTCCTCTCTCTTTCTAGTACCAGTAGCTAGTTCAATAAAATAGGAGTACACTCTAGACATATACCGACACCAAGTACAAATACAGTACACACCCCAGAATCACCTATCCTTGGAAGACTCAATGCCGGGAGTGTAGCCGACAGCCAGTTGTCTCGAGGTAACAGGCCCTTTCTTGCTGGGCTAATCATTCAGAAGGGAGCACAATTGATTACAAAAGAATACAATTAAAAAAACAAATACAAATTTAAAAAAAAAATAAAACTCATGACTGCAAAGTATTTTTCAAAAAATTAACATATTTAAGAAATGATACAAATATACTCGTTCAAGAAAAATGAAGTAAATTTTTCGACTTAATCACTCAGTCTCTTAACCGAAAACGTTTTTTTTTTGTTAGAATGACCCAAATGTTAAAATACTCTACAAGAAGTTAATTACACTATATAACAACTAAAACTTAAAGTTTCATTTTTTCAAACTCCTTTTTAATCTCTCTCTCTCTCTCTCTCTCTCTCTCTCTCTCTCTCTCTCTCTCTCTCTCTCTCTCTCTCTCTCTCTCTCTCTCTCTCTCTCTCTCTCTCTCTCTCTCTCTCTCTCTCTCTCTCTCTCTCTCTCTCTCTCTGTTTCTTTCTCTCTTTCAGAATTGGAAGAATCTAAGGACCATGATGTTCAACTTTTTTGCTGGAAGTGGGCTTTGATGTTTGCCCAGTACATGCGCATCATCTGGCTACACCCTGATCAAGGTACTACTGATATCAGGGTTGGCTCCTTTCCTGAGCTGTGGAGACCAGCCTTCCCCGCTGTAATTCTTCCGCTTTCCTTGCCGTTGGAATGCTGTGAAACATCCTCTTCCTTATTATACTAGCTAATAATCAATAAAAAATATATTTATATTATATTAAATAATACATAATAAATTAAATAATTTAATACTTTATACCACCTAATAAATTATACATTTTATTAATTCAAAATAAACTACAAAACACTTTCCACTAATAGTAATAAATTGATACATAAGTATAATAATACAGGTAAGTAGCATTGTAAATGTTAGGAGATGTTTTTAATGCAGTCTATTGGCTTAGACTTGTTGAAGGCAGATACGGTGGAGTGTCTGGTACTTATCTGACACCTCTCCCACTTCTTCTTACTACTTCTGTACTTTGGACTTTTTCTTTATGTATCGTTTTGTTCTTCTTGATTTTCTATATGTATATATTTTTTGGAAAGTGTGAACTGTCGATATCTTTAAATGGAATGTAAGAATGAATCAGTCAACATAATAAAATAATTATTAATTTAAAAAAATATTTTTTTATGTTTATTTCTTTGCCGACGTTTTGGCGATTAATGTAAGGCTACAATAAATACTTTTCCAAGGTGGGACCTATCCATCCACAATAGTTAATATTTATCGTTGTGTTGTAAATCAAATACATATTATTACACACCGTAAAACTGTTTTTTTATTTTTATCAAATTGGAAAAACAAAAATTGAAGCAATACATAAATGTTGTTTTACATTCATTGCGTATCAATTTTCCTCCAATACAGCTGTTTATAGAATATATTATTAATTTTTTTCCCATACCAAATATTATTTGGCGACTATGACCTACCTCAGTGGGTAAGGCATTATAATGACAGGCAGTTTTGCCCGAATTCGAGTCTGGTTGAAGACAAAAATGTATATTCTGTTATATTCACTATAACTCCAAAAATATGCGTCCGACTCCAAGAATAAGGATAAATGATGATCCTGGATAAATTAAAATCATATAATAAGGATATTCTGCAAATATATATTTTACACTGAAAAATTTACAATCAATGTATAATGTATTCTGTTCGTAACGATTCTAGGGAAAGACAAGAGGGCAGTATTAAATTATTTCAGGATTATTTACAAAAATAAAATAATAAAAATACATAATTTTGTACCTATTCCTCTGTTAAGACAGGTCCAGTATTAGATGTTAATTATGTAAGATAATTAACAATCAGGCTTAGAGATGAGTGTCAATTAATTACCACTGCCCAATATCCGATTGTTGGTATATCTCTGCTCTCTATCTATGTTTGCGTAGCTATGGATACCACCCCCTTCTCTATTCCCTCTCCCCGTCATTACAGGGCTCTGAGGAGGCGGTATTTAACCTAATCTGTTCCCTGGGTAGGCCCAACTTGCCTGGGTTCGATTTCCGATCCTGGTGAGCGGACGTCCTGCCTTGTTCCTGATAGGTTTAAGTTAGTAACACAACTTTAATTTTATGTTTCCTATAATGTAAAAGAAGTAAGTTTAACATGTCTATTTATGGGTTAACATTTTAATCATCATTCGTATCCACTACTGTAATTAAAAAGCGGTTGCGATAACTAGTCAGGCATTAAGGGATTCATTATTCAGACGTATTTACTATCGACTTGAAGTTGTTAAATATATATATATATATATATATATAATAATATATAATACATAATACTATAGAAAATATTGCAAACATTGAAATTCTTAAAAAAGACGAATGAAATTCTCTGGACATCTCACGAGATTGCCAGAAAATCGACTGTCATAAAGGATATTAGATTATGTTAGCTCACTTGAGAGTTCAACACCTTGGCTAGACGAACTTCGTAAGGACTTCAAAAGCACAAGCATTTGTACAACTGACATTTTGGAAAGAGAAACCTCCAGACTCAAAGTCAACAACTGGGAAGTTACATCACAGCAACCAAAGCAATAGTAGTACAGTGGTAAAGTGGTCAGAAAAACGTAAACGAGCTTTCTCTATTGGAATAACTAGATGAACTTAAAGAAAACTTGATTCAGTTGTTTGCTTAACCTCTTTCATTATCGGGAGAATATGCTAGTAATAATAATAATATTAAATTATATATATGTTTATTAAGGTTCTTGAGGTTCAGTCAATAAATAAAAACAACTATTTTGGTGACGTTTCGAGACTATATTGTTCTCATAATCGTGCCCGACAGTGAAAAAACAGGTTTGCAATAAAATTATATAAGTTGTACAAGCTATTTCAAAACATAAAGTTAGCTACAATACAAGTATACAACAACATATGTTAGAATAATAAAAATATATATAATTACAGAATATAGAGAAGTATGAAGCTACTTACAATGTTACTCGTGGGTATGGTATCGACTAACTAAATTCTAACATTTTAGTACACAACTGACCTGGAGAATTTTTGAGAACAAGTGAAAGGTTTAGGGGGATTTCCCAACTGGTGGTATTCCCAAGATTTTTAAAAATTCCCCAGGTAAGTTGTGTACTAAAATTGTTAGTCGATACCATATCTACCAGTAACATTGTACTCGTAAGTAGTTTCATACTCCTCTATATTCTGTAATTATATATATTTAATTATTCTAACACATGTTGTTATATACTTGTACTGTAGCTAACTTTATGTTTTGAAATAGCCTGTGTAACTTATGCAATTTTATTGTAACCTGTTTTTTTTTACTGTAGGGCATTATCAGTATATATATATATATATATATATATATATATATATATATATATATATATATATTATATATATATATATATATATATATATATATATATATATATACATATAGATAAATAGATTTATTAAAGAAATTAAATATTAAATAAATGAACATTCTAGTGTTATAATTATTTTTAATTCATCCAATTTTCGGACAGGTGGGGTTGTAATGGTTATTGAGAAGGTGCCCTTATTCGAGTAGCGGTCGCAAAAAGTGTTCCCTTCTATTTCAGGGCCTCTCTTTTTTGCCCTTACCTTCGAGTTTCCTCTCTCTCTTTTTTTTTTTAATTTTATTTTTATTTCTATTTTTTATAACTTTTTACTCCTATTAAAATGAAAAAGTTTAGAAAATAAAACACTATATTGAATTATTGTGCGGTGATCAATATGTAACGCTTTTCCGTCCTGAAACTAGTTTGAAACTTCTAATGTAAAATTTCTATTTGAGTGCTATCAACGATTAGTTTGCTTACAAATTTATTTTAATCCCATTATATCCATAATTAATGCATATAATATAATATAATATAATGCATATAATATAATGCATCAGATTTAATTAATGTTTATTATCTTAAATTTTTAAATTTCAATTAATAAATAATAAAAAAAAACAAAAAAAAAAACAGAAAATTCTTTGGTACAATCAGCCTTATAGTTGATTTTCAGGTTAAAAAAAAAAAAAAAATGAATTTTCGGACATAAAAAAAAAGATGATGAAAAGGCAACATTGGTCTGGCATATTTCCTAGTCTATATTTCCTCGTAACGGACTGTTTTCCTACGACAGAAACAACAATCTTGTTTATCCTCATGCTTTTACGAGTTCGTCTCTTTATATTTACACTGCTATCGATTCATTTTGCTATACACATCCTTCTACATAGTACTCAAACAATGGCAGTTTATAGTATTAAAATAAAAAATATTGTAATTTTAATTTTAGGTCCTAAATATTGAACAGTATTACACTATGTATGTCGAATATATTTAATATATCGTATATATTACATGATTCATTATTTAAATATGTCGCGGCGTAATTAAAAAGATTAAAAAAATATATATGTCACTAAATCGCTGAATGATGGTGGATTTTCTAAGTCACAGCTATGTCATCTATTTTTAATTGAATTTTATTTTTTAAAAATGAAAAAAAAAAATCTTTATTCTTAGATAACAAAAATTCCTCTAAGAATAATAATAAGTATTACAAAATTATACTATTACCTGGCTGCATTCATTTTATTACTTACTTTAAACCCACATACAAACAAAAACAACAAGAAACGACTAGACAAAAAACCAAACCTTCCGATTGATTACAAGAGACATATTCACATGACATGTAAAGTTCAGTTGAAGGCTTCGCTAAACTATCCAATTAGTTTCATATCCAATCCTTCGTAAAATTCTCAATGCTCGGCACTTATCCACAAAGATCTCAATGTACGACATGTTGATTTAGCCCAAACCAGGTACCTATCTTTCATAGTAAACTCCATGATCATCCGAATCCACTAGTATCTCAAATTGCTTCCTATATTCATGACCTCCTTACCCTGCGCTCCTCCATCCACCTTTTAAATGCTAGAACCCAACCCACCAACCTGTACACTCCTGCATCCTTCGAAAAATCCTTTATTATCCGCGCTTCCTCTTTATGGAATTCATTGCCCATCTCAATTAGAAACAACTCCACTCTTACTTCCTTTAAACATCATCTATTTCTTTATCTCCTGGATCTTCAATCTTCCGAGCAAATGTAAAACATGAATATTTACGTTATATACACTATAACAGTACGCATGAATACCAGATCTCCACGCACCATGTCTTCATAGACTTCCAACTGGCCTATGACTCTATAAATCGTCAGGGAGCTTATGTAGCCATATTAGAAATGAATATACCCCATAAACATGTTCGACTTGTGAAAATGATAATGGAGAACAATATCTCTTATGTTAAAGTTGGTGGAGATTTGTCTAGAGGGTTCACTGCAGAGACTGGTGTCAGGCAGGGTGATGGCCTGGCTTGTCTTGTTTTTAGTATAGCCTTAGAAAAAGGTAATACAGGTTGTAGGGACCTTGTTGAATAGATCTGTTATTATTATATGTTATGTTATCCATGGGTAGAACATGGAGAGATGTAGCTACATCATTCGAAGCACTTGAGGTCTCGGCTGCAAGAATGGGATTCACAGTGAACAACAAAATGATAAAGTGTAAGACTACATCAAACCTACAACAGGAGCAAGAAGGAAATGTCGAAATAGGGATTCACAAATTCCAGAAGGTACATGAATTTGTATGCCTAGGGGCCCAAGTCAATTCCCAAAATAGGATCGAAGAAAAAATAAACAGACGCATATTCTCAGCAAACCGATGCTATTTTTCATTGCAAAAATACTTCTTAAGCCGATCTCTGTCCACGGTTGCAAAGCTAAGAATTTATAAGGCGCTGATCCACCCTGTCCTTACCTATAGCTCAGAAATGTGGACAATGACAAAAGCAACCGAATTGTCTCTCCTGAGGTTTGAGAGGAAAATTCTCCGAAGAATATTCGGACCAGTATGCATTAATTAAACCTGGCTAGGAAGGACAAATAACGAGCTAAAGGACCTTTATAAGGTTGTTGATATTGTGCAGACCATTACACTAGGTTACGATGGACCGGTCACGTAATAAGGATGAACTCTGAAGAAATTCCAAACTTCGTTAAGTGAGCGAGTGTACGGAACTAGAAGAGTTGGTCGTCCAAAGCTTAGATGGGAAGATTCCGTAGCTACTGATGACAGGATTCTGCTTGGTACCCGAAATTGGAAGGCAGCAGTACTTGATCGGGAAAACTGGCGGTCGATGTTGGAGCAGGCCAAGTCTCAACTTGGGACGTAGTGCCAATAAATAAATAATAATAATAATAACAGTACGCATAAGATGTATCTTTTTAGAAGATAACTCATTAATTTATTTTTTTTTTCAATCAATCAATGTTTATAATTATTGATTACTAGCTGAAAGGACCCTGCTCCGCTACGCCGTTCAATCTCATTAGGATGAAGGACAACTTAAATTAGTAAAAGTTAAGCTTAACGTTGATAATTATTATTACTTAAATAAACCTAAAGAATTCCATTCTTAGAATGATTTCAATGAGTAAATTTGACAATTTGCCTAAGTTAATTTTATATTATTTTGATAGTCCTCCAATGAAGCTTCAATTACCCAGCTCTGATGCCAGACCCTCAGCTTTCCTTATGGCATACTTTAAGTGAATATAGTCTCAACTTTTTTGATTTTTTCGAATAAAGTTTAGTCTTTCTGTTTCTATTTTTGCTTACATATCAAGCATAAAATGGATGAGGAGATTACGAAGTTAAAGTAAATAAGGTTCTTCACCTCATAACATTTAGGCGTAAAAATTAGTAAAAACACGGTTTTCTTAAGTGGTGTATTAGTGTTTGGGTCACGCTGATGTTAATACTGTACCCATCTTCTCCAAGGTAGAACATGAGACGATACTGAAGAGAATCATACACTTGATAGAACTCACTGATTCATATCAGTTTTTTGTCCCTACATCGAACTGGCCTAACATGTCATCACCAGAGAACATAGGTCTTTTAACCTCCTCTTTAACATAAGTCTTTTAATAGCTTATCGTCACGAAACAGCTCAAACTTGTAAGGGTCCACCTCTGCAGCCACCATGAGTTCACAGAAATTACCAATATTATAAGGTTTCGACATCGATCGTATTTTTGTTTGTTTACAACTAAAAGGAACTTAATTTGTAGTCAAAGTGATCTAACCTATTTTTGAACTTAGCTTATCTCCAAATACCATATGGCAACTAATCTTTTATTATTCACCTAATAAAAATTGTAATCGCATTTTTCGCGAATTAGCCGTGATCCAGGCCGATTTTTTTTAATTCCTTTCTTAGCGAGCACCTACGGCCCTAGAGGAAGCTACATCTCGAATTTCATTCCAATCTGTTCGGTGGTTTCTGAGATTTCGTGTTAAATGAGTGAGTGGTATTTGACAAATATATAGTAGATTATTATTTATTATAATTAATTACCGTAGCCAGGCGATTGTTCTATGTGTTGTTTTCATTTGTTATTCTCAGAGGACAAGTTGTTCCAGAATAAGGTTCATTTTTTTCTTCTTCCATTTCTATTCCAGATAATCTTCCGAGGCGTTTGAAAGGACGATGGCCTTGGGACCTTCTAATATAACGTTTATAACTGCTATCAATGGTTAGTTGTTTTACAACTAATTGACATGTAATTTTGAGCATTATCATCATAGTCAAAAAGTACTGAAATGAGGGGTGTTGAATGCATGAAATATTTGCGATAATGTTTTACTTCATGACTTAGTTAGAAGTAGTTAGAAGGTAAACATACTAAAAATTCTCACTGTGGGGGGGGGGAGATAGGGAGATAAGGATAGGGGGAGGAGAGATGGTTCCGATTTTGGGTTTTTCGATTTTATCTAGAAAAATATGCTTATTAAATTTCTTATAAAACTGATTGCATACATATTTGTCGAAATTCCAACGATTTTTAAATTAAATTGAATTGGATTGAATTAAAATTGGATAATTTTAGAAATGAAAAAAAAATTTTTACCTCACTTTTTGTTGAACATTTGCTTCAAATGCCAGAAAAGTATATATGAAATTAAAGTTAATTTTTGATTTGAAATATATTTTTCTAGAGTCACCTGTTTTCAAGATATAATCGAAAAATCAAAAAAACTTACTTGCCCCCCCACTGTTTGCTGGGGGGGGCTTTTAGTTGTTTATCTTATAACTACTCCTTACGAAGCTACGAAGTCAGAACTTATGGCATATTTCATGCACATTACAGTATGTTTATTGACTGGATTAAGGCCCGTGTCCTCCTATCGGTCTAAGTACCTAAATCCGCCTTAAAGCGGTTTAAATATATGGCGAAAGATATGATTTTTAAAGTATAAAAAAAGTTGTAATAAACTTAATTCTCGGTTTCCACAATATTTCATTATTGGCCCTTAGACCATTGTGAATTTCTACTCTTCAATTATTTGTTTATACCTTTTTAATCTTTTCTTATTATCCAATCCATATATCCAGCTAAAGAGATCTGTTCCTGCCATATAGTCCAACCGACAGTAGAACCCCTGTGATCTCCCCACCGCCAGATGTTCCCCATATCCCAGGCATTGTCCCAAAGGAAAGGGCCTTTGTCGCCCGTCGGCTAGATTGGATACTCAGCTTCCAGAATCTGGAGCAATTAACCCGCCTCTACCTGGACAGGCAGTGTCCTGTGGGAGGAGGGGGAGTCCTTAGTCCTTTAGCAGGACCTCGATGGCGGGTCTATCTCCTGAGGGAGAGGCACAAAGCTCATCAGTACAATGGGATAATTCAGGATGGTTGAGGAATGATTCATATTATTAGAGAATGTCAAGTTAAATTTGAAATTATTAATTATGAAAAATTGTAAATATAATTTAGTATTGGAACTTTGACAAAAGTTACTGTATTTTAAGATTGATTTTCTAAGAAATAATTTTAACATATCAAACAATTCTCTCATTTTAAATCTATACTAGGATCTAAAAGAACAAGCTATTTTTCGTTCTGGTCACCAACCACGAAAACTACTGAAATAATTTGGACCAAATTTTAGTCACACCATCTTTATAGTTCCATGAAGGTTTAGTAATTATAAAATCTACTGATTTCCATTTATTTTGTTATTAAGAAAGTTATAATATGTGGTTATAATTAGTTATATATAAAGTTATAATTCTGTACCAAATTTTAAATATATCATATTCATAGTTCTAGGTTTAGCAATAATACAATTTACAATAATTAAAATTTAAATGCACAATGTTGTGGGTGCAGAAACGAGGGTTGCCACACTGTCTTATACTTTTATGGTTAGAGATTAAAACCACTTATTAGATTAAAATTACACCAAACGTGCATCCTCTCAAAAGGACACAGCGTTCTTCCACCTTTATTTTATTTGCATTTACCTCTGCAGGTCTTTCTTTTTTTTTTTTTCTAAGAAGAGTATTGATTTGTGGCCAAAAGTTTGACGATTGAAGAACTTCTCACATCAGAATTTTTTTTTTTTTTATTTTTCATATTTTGAAAATAGATCCTCACCAATAATCAGTGTTGTAATATTGTTAATTTTTTTTTAACAAAGAAAAAATAGATAGAAAAAAAAGATAGGATTATAGAATTAGTCTCTCTAAAGTCATTTTATGCTCTAGTAATAAAACTTTTTAATTTTTGATCAATCAAAAATTGTAATACTTATTGAAAATAGGTTAGTAAATAAGAATAATAATAATAATTATAATTTACTTTTTTTCACGAAAAGGCCATAGAGACCACGCGAATATTATTAAGATGGATTTTTAATTCTGTTCCTTTTCATCATCCATAACTCCTTCATTCTTTCTGATTGCCTCTGTTTCCTCTCTTCTGTCCAGGCCATACCCTCCTTCGGCTCCTTCTTGTCCACAAGAACCGCTATTCCTTGTAGTTTCCTTCTATGTTCTTCTCTATCAAGGCAGTCACGGTCCTCAATCCCCAGTTTGCTAGTCTCCTCTTTTAGCTGTTTTATGTATAGCCTTATTGAGTCTTTCCTCAGGCATTCTTACCATATGTCCATAGAACTTCAGTCTCTTAATTCTTATCTCCGTCTCTATGTTCATTGTTTCTTTGTAGATTTCCTCATTTGATCCTAACCTGTATCCTTAGGATCTTTTTTTCGTCTTTCAGTATTCTTTCCAGGTTAGGGAGGTTCATGGTCTCTGTCCCATATAGTATAACTGGCTTTACTACAGCATTGTAGTGTCATATCTTTACTTTTATGGATAAGCTCTTTTTATTGTAAATGTTACTGGTTACGAAGCTTAATCTCTCTAGTTTAGCCATCTTTTCCTTCATGCTCTCCCTTTCCAATCCTCTACTGCAGATGATCTCCCCTGGGAATTTAAATTTCTGTTACTTTGACAGGCCCGTATTTAGTTTCCACTATTTTCTATCTGAAATCTGTATCTGTGGTCATCAGTTCTGTTTTTTTTGTTCGAAAGATATTTGTAGTCCTGTTTTTTTTTTCAGCCATTTCTTTGAGTGTGTTAATTTGGCCTAATGCCTCTTCCTCTGATTCTGCTAGCAGAGCCAGATCATCTGCATATGCGAGACACTTAACCTTGATGTGGTTATAATTATAATTTAATTATAATATTATAATATTTTTTTAAGATTTTAGAACCAGTTTCCTCGGCAATGCGCCGCAATAGATCCATTCCAATAATGAGGTTCATGCATGCCACATCATCGCAATAATCGGTAGGCCATATTCAGCGAGTACTGGCAGATATTAGCTATGATAGGATCGACCACTTTGTAGTTGAAGTGCCATAGATTTATGCAAAAGGTCTGTGCGCACATAGAGTGAAAAGTGATATGTAGGTTTGTGCATCTCATCTTTTGCGGGGTTTCATAGAAAATAGTATTACGGAATTATTTTTTGTTTGTGAAGTATATGAGTTAAAATTAAAAAAAATATATATATATAATGATTAGAAAAGCGTTTTTATTATGAAATTCCAAAATTTAAAATATCCTTTTTTTCTTGGCAAAGGCCTATCATGATCATCTGAACAAGACCAATTAGGAGCAAACGGTGAGAATGATTATTTAAAAAATAAATTTCTGAATTTCAGCGTGTCCATTGACAATGAAAAATATGCAAAATATTGTTTTGATAAAAAAAAAAAAAGTTTGCTCGTCCTTGGAGTTAGTTATTTTCTAAGCAAATTTTGTATTTGGTTGAAGCTGTTTTGAAGTGTTGAAGTGGCTTGTGCAGGGTTCGCATCTCTAGTCTGTTTTAAAAATAGTCGAATATTTTTCGTTTATGTCTTAGTAAACGATGTTAGACTAAAAATAAAAAAAAATAAAATAATCATAATTCTATCTCTTTTAATTATTAACGAATTTAAGACCAATGAGTGAGTAGAAGGCCTATATTAGAGACAATGGAAGAATCGGAGCGAACACGCTGAGACCCAAAGCGCCCTCTGCCGGGTCACTCTTTAGTGAGTGGCTAATTGAGTAACATCCTGGGGGGGAAGGGGGGAGGGGGCTTTTCGAGATTAATTTGGCGGAAAATGGACGGCATAACAGAACTGAGCCTCCATTGTGTGCTGTGTACTACCCGCATGTCACTTCTCTTGTATCTTCTGTCTCGGGGCTATTGTTGTTGTTGAGTCTACACAAAGATATAAATACACGTTAATATGTATTTGGGTTGTATCTCAACTTTTGTTAAGTTTATGTTAGGCTTTTTTTTTATTGCTAGATACTTCTGCTAGGCCTTTTAACATATGATCTTACAATACAAATATTGTTTTTTACGGAATTTAATGAATGCTTATGTTTTTAAAATAAAACTTTACATATCAGACTTTAAAGACATGAAATTGCTCAATTACTAGACAAGCGTTCAAAGCTCCCAATAAATTACAAAAAACTTATTTACTTAACCCATTTGGACTAGTGAAGGGCCTTTCCGACTTAAACGTAGAATGAGATTTTACATTCCGTTCCACTATTGGAATAAGTTCCAGTTTTCCTTCCGTTCCACGTCAGTTTGACTAACCTACTACCTACTTACTATGCAGTTTCGTTCCATCCCTTGTTGTGACTTGGGGCAGTTAATCTCCTTTTGTTTTATAAATGAAAATTGAATAGGTACTATAATATTAAGAAGATTTAAATAGCTAAGTATGCTGATTAAAAAAATGTAAACTTTTAAAATTGTTTTATTCAATCAACAATATTTTTTTTGTTGGAAAAATGTTAGTTCAAGTATAGTTTACAATTGAGCAAGAATTTTTTAATTCAATTGGTTTCGAGAAAAAAGGAGTAATCAACTCTTGTGCACAGATTTTGAACAAATAGCGAAAAAATTATTTAATTACATATGCAGAGAACCCTTGTGTGGTTCATTTCTCTGAATCAGAAAGAAGCCGAGCTCTGTCGGTAGAATAGAAAATTTCAAAGAAAGTGGTTTATTTTGAAGATGCCCATGCGTGAGGTAGTGGGGCGATGGAAGGGGGGGGATCAAGAGAGGCAGGATCAACGCAACAAAGCAGTCGGAACGACCTTGGGTGGAACGAAACCGGAGATGCATCTAAACTCTACTTCATCGTGGGAAGGAACTGAAACGAAACGAGAGATCTTTGGGCATTGGCTTTGCCCTAGGTGGTACGAAAAACTTGGGCGATTCGTTTCGTACAAAACCGGTTCAAAGCTGGAACTAGTTCCAAGTTCCGTTCCACCCAGAACGAACTATCACTAATTTGGACATGCAGACTTGATCTTTAGGCCTCCACTAAACCTTCCAATTCTTCTCCTATCCAATCCTGAAAATCCTCAATGCTCTTTATTAAGTCACTAAAATACTTATCTATAAAGATCTTGATGCTCTATATGTTGGTGATTTACCCTAAAATGGCTTCCTGTTATCTCATAGTAAACTCCATACCTTCTCGAATCCTCTAGTTTCCAACTTGCCTCACACTCCATTCCCGATAGTCCTACGAGACGTCTGAAAATAAAATAGCCAAGATAAGTTCTAATTTAGAACAATTGAAGTGCTGTTATTGAGTAGTTATATACATGTTATTCAGATGTCATTGTAATTATTATCTACAAATTTACTTGCTGTAAAAAATATATACGGCTGTAAATATCAGTGAAGAAAAAAAAATAAAATTTTTGATCATTTCAAAAGTGGTCCAGGTCCTCAAATCCTTGAAGAGAGAGAGAGAGAGAGAGAGAGAGAGAGAGAGAGAGAGAGAGAGAGAGAGAGAGAGAGAGAGAGAGAGAGAGAGAGAGAGAGAGAGAGAGAGAGAGAGAGAGAGAGAGAGAGAGAGAGAGAGAGAGAGAGAGAGAGAGAGAGAGAGAGAGAGAGAGAGAGAGAGAGAGAGAGAGAGAGAGAGAGAGAGAGAGAGAGAGAGTGAGAAATAGGGTGAGGGTGAGAGAGATATTTTTCAATGCTTTGGTTCCCAGATATTCAGGGTCAGATAAAAAGGGCTTTTGAAATAAAAATCTTCATTACGTTGAAAGGGCTCGATAAAGAACAAATATTTCTTTATTGATCCATTTTAAAATAGAGATACGTTTCATATACCCCCGGGCACTCGCAAATCGCGATATATATTGAACATTATATATATATATATATATATATATATAATATATATATATATATATATATTGTAGATCCAAATTTATCATCGCGATTTAGTGCCCGGGGGTTATGGAAATATATATATATATATATATATATAATATATTATTAATATTCGGTATTTATTGGGAAATAAATAAGCAAAATATACGTCAACTTTACTTACAATTAGATAGATAGCTTTCAAAGGACTTGGTATTAACCTATGGGTTTTCCAAGAATGTTTAGATTGGTTTCGAAGAAGGAAATAAATTGTATTCAGTCCAAAGTGATTTTCGACAATACGATAAGCCGTGCTGTCGAAATACCTCTAGTTCAATAAACGGAAACAAAGACTTAGAAGACATCTTTTGTTCCGGTGTCCAATAAGAGACCTTGGCCGAACAGTCCCGATGATGGATTGTAGCGGAAGTGGAGAATATCCTAGCCGACCGGAAGGACAAAAGAAACCAGAAGCATCTATATGACAGCTGTTGAAGCTTTAATTAAACTGGGTCTGGGCAGGGAAAAAATTACGATGTTGCTGGAAATATAATAAAACTGAAAAGGAGTATTGTATTCCTGACAACAAATCATCTGGAACTGGAATTTTTAATAATTATTCATCTTCAATCATATAAAATGGATTGTTATTCCTAGATTCATTTCTAACTTCTGAGGTGTCTGTATGGGATAATAGTATCAGGAACTACAGCATCTAAAATGTGTAAAGCTCAAGAGAAAAGAGTTTAAATTGAATAAGAGAACATTCAATTCATTTTGTATAATTTTAGGTTCACAGAGTAAAAACTATAAATTAATGTATGCTAAAATCATGATAAGAGAATTGATTTAGGGCCTGTACATTAAACATAAAGAAAGAAAATAGAAAAAAACGAACATTGAACAAAAGTCTACATATATGATCGAGAAGTCTAGTCACTAACGGAAGAAAGTATTTTTATTATTCAAACGTTTAAAAATTTTGTTTTTTCGTTGAAGTTCTATACGTTAAAGAAATAAAATCAATACTTTATTTTATCTAAAACGTCTTTTCTGTAGGTAATTAGAAAAAAACAAAAACATCAACTAAGGCAATACTGGACTATAGAGTGTCTAGACTCACAAATGTCATCCTCGATGATGTAGAGGATTCTCGCCAGTACCGGAAGGCGAGAGCTCGAACAGTCCCATGGTGGACACCGGGATTAACCACCTTAAAGAGAGAGGTGTATAAGGCTCGGCGGTTGTATCAGAGATGTAGTTGCGACAAGAGGCGTACTGTCTTCCGTGAAGAGTACAGGTCTAAGGCCCAAGTATATCGAAACCAGGTGCGCTCACGAAAGCGAAAGTCTTGGGACAATTTTATTGAGGAAGAGTCGGCAAAGAATCCCTGGGGTATTCCTTATAGGACTGCCTTTGGCAAGCTTACTCCACTACAGGTGATTGCATCATTGAAGCAAGGAGACGAACAGGCAGTAACACCAGAAGAATCGGCAAGGATATTCATCCAGGCGACATACCCCAGGACAACCCATCCGAAGACAATGATGAAGAAGCATTTATGAGACGTACTACTACGTATCCATCTGGTACTGATATGTGCCCATCATGGGACATATGGGATCTTCGGAATAGCGTGGACAGTCAGAAAGTGGGAAGAGCACCAGGATTGGATTGTATAGACACGGCTATACTCAAGAACAGTATTCCCTACATAGAAGATAGGCTATTAGCGGTTTTCAATGATTGCTTAGATAAGGGATACTTCCCGAAACTATGGAAAACTGCTGATATTAGACTTCTCTATAAGGGAGTAGGCAAAGACAAGCGACTAGCGAAGTCATATAGACATATTTGCCTCCTCCCTGTTATGAGTAAAGTGCTGGAAAACTTGCTGCTTAAGAGCTTGCAGCCAGTTCTGACAAGAGCAAGCCATCCACGGCAATACGGATCCACTAAAGGCAGGGGAACCGCTGATGCTTTGTTGAGGGTACGTCATGACGTAGCTGAGAGGGCAGATCGGTACGTCATGTTACTCCTCTTTGACATATCCTCTGCCTTTGATAGTGTGTGTGGTGGCCAAGCGTACTTTACCAGCTCCAGAGATACGATACACCTAGCAATTTGTATGCGCTGGTAATGAGCTACCTCCAGGACCGACGTGTTAAAATACGCGGAAACTTTTATGAGTATGAAGATGTAGTCGAGAGGGGCTATCCTCAGGGCTCTGTCCTTGGTCCGGCCCTGCGGAAGTTAGTCTTCAATGATATGTTGGCTATACTCGAAGAAGAACGGTTCCCCGCGATTGCCTATGTCGACGATCTGGCTGTCGTGGTGTCTGCTAACAGTATAGTCCAATTGAAGCAAGAAGCTGAAAGATGTGCTGGCCTAGTTAGTAGATGGTGCAGTAAACAGAAGATGAAAATGGCGGCTGCAAAAACACAGGCCATTCTTCTGAAAGGAAATAAGTGTAGGCCTAACCCTATTCTTAGAATTGAAGGAGAAAGAATACGTCCAACTGAGACTGTCACCTACCTGGGTGTGAAAATAAGAAGAAATTTTGATGTAACACCTCATTTGGAATACCTTGCCAATAGGACGGCCTTATCATTGAACTGTCTCAGTAGGTTAGGGGGCGCCTTGTGGGGCCTCAGATACCCAGCTACGATGGCGATATTTAAAGGAGTGATACTTGGTATCCTACGGTATGCATCTCCCGCCTGGTACTAAAATCTCTCACGCAGACAGATGAGTAGGCTGGCAACAATTCAGCGTAATTCTCTGCTGCGAGTCACCAGGGCGTACCGATCAGTGTCTCATGAGGGGGTCTAGGTCTTAGCAGGAGGGGTACCTCTTGATCTTGTACTGCAAGTAGATGGTTTTAAATTTAAAATGAAAAGGGAAGGCTCGGTGGGACTACCAAATAATCTCCGGTCTCTGATCGACGCAAATCCAAGGAAATGGTTGGAGATAATCCGAGAGTACACGATAGAAGAATGGAACAGGCGGTGGGTAACAACCCCGAAAGGGGCTACTCTTAGAAAAAAATATTGTCCCCAACTTGGGTTAGGTCACGTCTTCAAGCAACGGGGGTTATCCCGGATTACTATTGACCCGCTTTGTCCCAGCTGTGGTGGATCTCACAGTTTCTCACAGGGCACGGGGGCTTTCGAGCCAAGCTCCAGAGAGAAACAGGGCTGTATGTTCTAACGGAGATTGATTTCCCTCAACTAGTATCAGCTGACAACTACCCGTATTACAAAAGTTTTGTGTATGCTTGAAAACTGAAGTGGGGGTAGAGCACTTCAACCTAGGAAGAAGGGGCCACGCCCCAGAAAGAATCCTGGACAGGAATGGTGCTGACGACAACCCCATCACCGAATAATGCCTATATAAACGTGAAATTTAAAAAAAAAAAAAAAAAAAAAAATTGATATAGGTATGTTGTTATTTTAAATTAGTATGTTATAGTTATTATGTAGTTATTATTATGTATTGCAGTATGTTATAGTTAGTATGTAGTTAATTTTAATATAGTGTGTTGTATTAAATATAGGTTGTTGTATTAGATATAAGGTATATTGTATTAAGCACAAGTATGTAGTTATGTAAAGCGTTTAATGTATTTTAAATATTAAATGTTACTTTAAACGTGTAGTGTAATCTTGAAATGTTAAATGTTAAATGTAATATTGAAATGTTCTGTTAAATGTTTAAGAAAATTTATTCTTGCAATGTTAAAAATAATATTGAAATGTTATGTTAAACTGTTAAAACCAGCAGTGATGGCTACAAGCCATCCCTGCAAAACCCGTGTAGCCGAGAGGCAAGGAAGGGAAATAAATAAAAAAAATAAAATAAAAAAAAATAAAAAAAACTAAGGCAATAGTGCGTATTGGTTATGGAACAAAAGGATTAATACAATTTTGATGAATTAATTGCCACTTCTATTGGAAATGTTTTATTAGAAAACTAGCTTCCAATGTTAAACATTCATCTTCAGTTCTAAAACATGCAAGAAATAACAACCCATCTATACTTGACCCTTTCACCTCTGAACATTTAATCCTCTCAAGCTTCTGATTACTTTTGGAAGTTATTTTCGTTTTACAAATCACATATTATATTTGTGTATATACAGGGTGTCCCGAATTTAAATGGCAAAACTTCAGGAACTTATAGGGGACCGAAAAACTAAGACAAAAAGTCCTTTAGAGATTTGCTCGTTTTTGCTTAGTTTTAGAGAATATCGCAAAAAAAGAAAAAAAAACAAGTTTTCATTTTTATACTTATTTATTTACATTTATATTTATTTTATGTTCTTCTTAATGTAAACATTACTCAAAATGTTGTCCTCTTGCACCAATGCAAGCATTACATCTAGCACTTGATAAATTGCAGCTAAACATTGTTCTGATAATATTTGGTGTACTGCATCTAAGATTCGGTCTCTTAATTGCTGTCTTGAGTTGATTGACACCGAATAAACTTTCTGCTTCAAGGTTCCCCATACGAAGAAATCCATGGGTGTCATATCAGGTGATCTGGGTGGCCAAGGTACTACTCCTCCACGTCCAATCCATCGTTGTGGATAATTTATATCCAGCCAAACTCGAGCAACTCTGCTATAATGAGCTGGACATCCATTGAGTTGGAACCACATTTCAATTGGGGGGGAATGTCATCTAAATAATTAGAAAAGTCGTTCTCCTAAAAATGTGTAAATGTGATACCATTTAATCTTCCAGGTAAAAAATATGGTCCCACCAGAAATCCGTTCCAAATTCTAAGCCAAACGTTAATAGCAAATTCATGCTGAAACCTATTCTCTCTAATAGCTCTATGAAAATTTCTTTGATTAACAATTGCTCCTCTTATAAAGGTAGCTTCATCGGTCCATATAATTTTTAATGGAAATAAATTATCATCGCGAATTATGTCAAGAAACCAGTTATTAAAATTCAATTTCTTGACATAATCTTGAAGTAATAAATTCTGAACTTTTTGAAGATGGTATGGGTAGCGTTTATCACCTTTAAAAGTTCGCCATACTGCTTGCCGCGATATTGCTAATGCAGAAGATGCTCTTCGGATGCTAGTCTCAAGATTGTTATCGAAGTGGCGTTGGACACAATTTGTCTGTCTGGAATTGGTCGCCTTCATTACGTATTAAGAATGACCCAGACTCTCGTAGTCTATTAAAAGTTAACGAAAAGACTCGTCGATTAGGCACCCTTCTATTTGGAAATCGGCTCGCATACTCCCGCACCGCTTCTAAAGCTTCTCACTGCCTAGCCTGAAAAACTTTGAAAGGTAATAATCGCTCCCTGTAACATTTTTGTTTTGTTTCTTTTTTTTTCTCTAAAACTAAGCAAAAACGAGCAAATCTCTAAAGGACTTTTTGTCTTAGTTTTTCGATCCCCTATAAGTTACTGAAGTTTTGCCATCTAAATTCGGGACACCCTGTATATGTATGTACACCACATGGTTATATTTCAAGGATGGTTTTGCAATAATAAAATCTACTGATTTTCTATTTATTCGTTATTAAAAAGCGATAATATGTGGGTTACTGTGAAGTTTGAAGATTGACCGCTAGGTGGTGAGCGCTATTCAATATGAGTCGTTACAATGGTACGGTGTTATATAGAGCTTGAAATTGATAATAATATTTACTTATTTTGAATACATTTTTTAAAAAGATTTGAATACATGGCGAAAAACGTGGAACCCAGTGAAGTTTGAAAATCGACCGATATGTGGTAAACACTATTTCACAATAGAGTTTATAATTATACAACGACTTAACCTATTTCTCCTAAATTTTAACTAATTCATCTTCATAGCTTCATAGGTTTAGCAATAATAAAATTTACTATAACAATAAATTTAATGTATAATTTTGAGTGTTTACCACACTGCCATATACATTCATGTTTATGCATTAAAATACAAACAAATGTAATATATAAAATTATTCCTGCCGAATGAAAATTACTATGAAATCAAAATTTCGATCCAATTAGGATTTATGAATTAATTGCTACTTCCATTGAGATTATATTATTAGAAAACTAGTTTCGAATGCTAAACAGTTCAGTTCTAAAACATACATTTTTTTTTTTTTTTCAACACATCAGTACTATGTTACATACATTATATAAACAAAGTTTTTAAAAAGGTAAGACAAGAAATCAAACATAGGCACTCACCTTCGAAGTAACTAAAACAGAAATGGACTTCTCACTGAATTCGTGAGAAGTAGAAGGGAGCAGGTAGGTTAAATTTTTGATTTACAATGGGGTTTCCGTTATGACTCATAGGATTTTTCCGTTCCTATGGGAAACAAATTTAAAATGGGGCTATTGGATATCTTAATCTGATCATTTAAATTAAAATCTGGATCGGTTTTAAGCGATTTTATTATTTCTGGTGATTCAAAAGTATTTAATTTTAGGCTGTTTTCTACTTAAATTTTGATCCTTTACTTTTTGATGTTTTATGTAAATGTATGGCTTATGGCCTTTTTGAAGTAAGCACTTATAATGAGTTCCATTATCCGCAAGATTTTCCTTTCGGTCTCTGATTGCAAACTCATAGATTAAAATTAAATAATCGAACGTCTAATGCTTTTACGTTATCTTCAACCACCTAATCAGTGAAATTTAAACCAGGTTAAAAGTATCATGGAAGAAATAATGCCCAATTGCACAATTAAAAACAAGATTTTAATCGATTAAGAAATAAAACTTAATTTCTTAGTTAATATTGTTTAAGTTCTTTTAGTTATGAGAGCAGGCGAAGTCGAGATGCGGGGAAGATATATCTTATAATGTTGCAGAATGAAATGGAAAAATAAATGACTCTTGATGAAATTTGTTGGGATCATATATTTTTTTTTATAGGCGCTGTAAAAGTCCTTACTGCCGTAATTAATTAGTGCCATGCAATAAGCTTCATTGATAATATTGTTACGTTTTATAACTATCTCATTCAATTAGTTTTATTGTCAGCCTTCCAGAAGACGTTACCTGCTAGGAAATAATACATTTATATGGTTTATCCTTTTACTGTAACTCTAAAAAGAATTATTTTATATGTTCCATAAAATTGCAATATTCTAGATGAAGATTTCTTTATACTAACTATAGTGTCTAGTTTAGTATGGATACAAAACGAATTATTCGAAGTAAAGAAACATGAGAGAAAAAAGGCGTTTCATACAATTTTTTTTTTTTTTATCAAAACCAATATAGTTCCTAAACGGTAAGTCCTATCGACAAATATTACATACATACATATATATATATATATATATATATATATATATATATATATATATATATATATAAATATATATATATGTATATATATATATATATATATATATATATATATATATATATATTTTTTTTTTCTATTATATTTCTGATAATGAAATAATCGGTACATTCGATACGAGCAACACCAACAGAGTTTGAGCGGGTCGAAATGTTAGATTTTTGAGCGTGACAAATTAGTTACAACGTTTTTTTTTAATTATTATTATTATTATTATTATTATTTTATTGAAATATATGTACAATCTGCCTCAGTTAAGGGCAATAAGTAACAGTGCTAATGATGTAGTTCATTCATACCATATATACAAGTTCTCATCCATACACAATTGATAATAATAAGAGATAAAATACAACAGTCATAATACAAAAAATAAATCAAATAGCCATTATACAAAGAAATTAAAAAATAAAAAAAAAAAAAAAAAAATTTTTTTTTTAAATAATAAATTTTTTTTTAAAATAATTTTTTTTTTTATAATAAATTTTTTTTTTTATTTTATTTTTTATTTTTTTTTTTATTTTTTTTTTTTTTTTTTTTTTTATTTTTTTTTTTTTTTTTTTTTTTTTTTTTTTTTTTTTTTTTTTTTTTTTTTTTTTTTTTTTTTTTTTTTTTTTTTTTTTTTTTAGTTTAGTTACAACGTAATTTTGTTCATTCAAACCAATACAGACGGCACATTTACTTGATGTATTTGTACTATGCAGTTGTATATTGCCCTGTTTGGACATAGCTTGATCCGCTATAGAAGACTCTAACAGTACACACGTTTAACTTGGAATGCACAGACTAGACTAAAACAGAAAACTGTTCGTCGTTTTTGACTTCTTCATCATTTACAACATTTAATAGACAAAGCTCAAAGCTCCCAATTAATTACAAAATACTTATTTACATGACTGTGATTAGACCTATTTGGGCGAACGAAGTTAAAATTTGGGGCACCACTAAACCATCCAATTCAATTCCTACCCAATCCTTACAATCCAAATTCTTCGATAAATCCTCAATGCGTCTTACTTTGTCAACAGTAAAGAGACCCGCTATCTAGGACTTAACTGGACAAACGTTTAACTTGGAATGCACAGACTAGACTAAAACAGAAAACTGTTCGTCGTTTTTGACTTCTTCATCATTTACAACATTTAATAGACAAAGCTCAAAGCTCCCAATTAATTACAAAATACTTATTTACATGACTGTGATTAGCCTTTTTTGGGCGAACGAAGTTAAAATTTGGGGCTCCACTAAACCATCCAATTCAATTCCTACCCAATCCTTACAATCTGAAATCCTTCGATAAATCCTCAATGTGTCTTACTTTGTCAACAGTAAAGAGACCCGCTATCTAGGACTTAACTGGACAAACGTTTAACTTGGAATGCACAGACTAGACTAAAACAGAAAACTGTTCGTCGTTTTTGACTTCTTCATCATTTACAACATTTAATAGACAAAGCTCAAAGCTCCCAATTAATTACAAAATACTTATTTACATGACTGTGATTAGACCTTTTTGGGCGAACGAAGTTTAAAATTTGGGGTCACCACTAAACCATCCAATTCAATTCCTACCCAATCCTTACAATCGAAATCCTTCGATAAATCCTCAAGTGTCTTACTTTGTCAACAGTAAAGAGACCGCTATCTAGGACTTAACTGGACAAACGTTTAACTTGGGAATGCACAGACCTAGACTAAAACAGAAAAACTGTTCGTCGTGTTTTGACTTCTCATCATTTACAACATTTAATAGACAAAGCTCAAAGCTCCCAATTAATTACAAAATACTTATTTACATGACTGTGATTAGAGCTATTCGGGCGAACGAAGTTAAAATTTGGGGGTCCACTAAACCATCCAATTCAATTCCTAACCAATCCTTACAATCCAAAATCCTTTGAAAATCCTTAATGCTCCTTACTTTGTTACAGATAAACTTATCCATAAAGATCTTAATGTCCCATATATTACTCATTCAGCCCAAACCAGATACCTATCCTTTCACAGTAAGCTCCATAACCACTCAAATCCGTTAGTTTCTCAACTTGCTTCCCACTCCATTCCGGTTATTCCATATATTGCTGATTCAGACCAAACCAGATATCTATCCTTTCACACTAAACCATTCAATTCATCTCGTATCCAACCCTTATAATCCAAAACCATTTGAAAAATCCTCAATGCGTCTTATTTTGTCAGCCGTAAACAGATCCGCCATCTAGGACTCCAACTGGACAAACGTTTAACCTGGAATCCACATACATGACTAAAACGACAGGAAAAAGCTCGTCGTTTTCGATTCTTCAACATTTACGAGATAAACGTTATAAAAGATTCATTTTCATGGCAATCAGACTAATTTGGACATAAGGATTTGAACTTTGGGGCTTTAATAAACCTTCTAATTCTTCTCGTATCCAATCCTTACAATCCAAAATCCTTTATAGTCCTTACTTTATTACCGATAAACTTATAAAAAATCTAATAAGATAAGATTTTAGTGTCCCATATGTTACTAAATTAGTCCACACCAGATACCTATCCTTTCATTGTAAGCTCCATAACCACTCAAATCTACTATTTTCTCAACTTTCTTCCCAATCCATTTACGATAATCCTCCGAGCCGTTAAAAAAGGCCTTGGAGTATAAAATTTTTATTTAGGTGCTACAGATAAGTAGTTTTTTTTTTTTTTTTTAACATAATAACTTTATTCACAACTGTACACAATGGACAAACCAGTGAATGTGAAATTTACATTGATACAACAGACATGATCAGGCATGAGGGAGTCAGCACCCAGTGGTACAATCTCCAGGCGTGAAACTAAATTATTAGACTAGGAGATCCCTCATCCACTTCCTTTTCAGCCTCCGTCGAGTTATGTCTGGTATCTGTACTGTTGCCATATTATGTATCTGTTTGTTAGTGTGTCCACGTAGTTTCTCATGAAATTGTCGATAAAGTTTATGAATATGGCTCTTAGCTGTCGGAATACGTAAGTCTGTATGTAGTATATAGTTTGACACATAAGGAGGGAGAGTCTGTTATCAGTCTTAGGAATTTAGATTGAAATGTCTGTATTTTTGAATATGTGTTCTTTTGGCCGGTCCATAAATTTGCGATGCATACGTCCAGATGGGCTTAATCAAGTAAACTGTAAATGTTAAGTTTTGTTTTAAAGGTAGTTTTGAGCGTCTGTGAAGTACTGAGTATAGAAGTCGAAGTCTTAACTGTAACGTCTGTTTTTTTGTCATGACGTGTGGGCCCCATGTCAGTCTTCTATCAAGCGTAAGTCCTAAGTTATGTCACTTTTTCAGTTTGGTGTAAAGGTTGGTTGTCAATGTAAACAGGAGGGAAGGTCTTGCGTCGCAGTGTAAATGTAATATGAAGGGATTTGTCATAATTAAGTTTTATTTCCATTTCTTACACCAAGTTGAATCTCGTTGAGGTTGTGTTGAAGTGTTAAGGTGGTTGTGTAGGGTCCGCGTCTCTAGTCATGATTGCAGTGTCATCTGCGTAAGTAGCAGTTAATACGTTATTGTTCGTCGGTATGTCATAGGTATATACTAAGTATAGAAAAGGTGCTAAAATTGAGCCTTGAGGGACTCCTGCTAAAATAGGTTGATGGAGGAGATATCTGAGCCTGGCGAACAGAGAGAAAAAAGCGGTCTGAAGAAAAGATTTTAAGATAAGGTAGTAAGTGTGTGGCTTATTAATCTTAATATTTTGACATGTTATTTTAATCGTTATTAATAATTTTACTTGATGTATATATTTTGTGCAGATGTAAATATCAATATATTAAAATATTAATACTATTTGGATTTAGCATTGTTTGGGCTTTTCAGAGTACTCTTCCTTATGCCTTCAATTTATACTAAAGCTGAATATGCCAATATGGTGTATGTGTACGGTTTTCACGATGGTAATGCTTATGTTGCCCGTCGTGATTATTTTCGGGAATGTTCTGACAAGTTCAATGTCTAAATGCCTGTCCAAAACAATTTGTTTGAATCTGTTCCTATAGAGGGCACTGCTGTAGTCCGTTAGTCTTTATAAATTATCTCACAACTAATAGAACAATGGAACAAAGGGAAGGAACACGTAGCAATTGCGATGTAATAGCCACCGCTGTTGTTTTCCTTTATTGCTATCGGATTTATTGAGGAGGAGATAAATTTATCGAGAAATAAATAAATTTTCGATTATTGTTATCGTAGAGTCGCAGGTTGCGGCGGAGCAGAAATCAAACATAAATCTTCGCTGGACAATGGCAGGAGCTCTTTGGTACAGTGTTACGCCATCATTTTTCAAACATGGCTTCTAATGGCAGCTTTATATTGGACGACAAAGGAACTTAGAGAAATTAACTTTAGCTATTAAATAAAACGATATTATTTCTTTTGTAGGTCATTATTTCGTGTGTAGAATGCGCTGCATTATGGTGGGGCTGTGGCAGTCACTGCCTTTATTGGTTCTATCGCAAGATTAATGTTTTGGCTTTTAACATTATTAATAAATTCCTGTGCCCGGGGAAGCCGAGCTGGTTGTGTGTTCTCTGTAATACACTCTCGGAGAGGGGGAGGGGGGAGTTGGGAAGTTTGATCTATTACGCTTTTATCCTATCTTTAGTATTTCACACCTATGTGTAGTATTTTAATTTTATTTTCCTCTATTCTGTTGGAAGTATTTGAACGAGAAAGAAAATATGTTCCTCGTTCAAATCTGTTATATGAGCTTTTCAGTTGACAGAATGACTAGCTCCAAATTCAACATTTTTCAGGAAGGCAGTTTTTATTAATAATTCTCTCTAGATAATTCATGCCTTTATATTTTGCAAAGCTATGAAAAAAATATAACAGTTTACTAAAATAGCCACTGCTCTTAACCATTTATTCTATGTTGAATGGCCATAAAATCAATATTGAAGAGATGAAGACAGTAATTTTATGGAGTTGGTCACTTTGTCAAGTGACGAAAAAAAAAAAAAAAAAAAAAAAAAAAACCTGTACCACTTACAACCCATGAAGGGTCTCGGGTTCAGTACTTAGGTAAGGTTGTACTTTTTCTGAGCCAACGGTTGTGAAAGGAGGTGATTTGGCCAGAATTCACGCTCAACCGCCAGGTTTTCTCCCCAATTAAGGGTACCCCCTTTTTAAGAGGCTGGGTGTACCCCAGGAGTGTCTCCCGACCTCGAATTCGATCCCCGGCCGAAATAACAGAAAATAAATTTTTTTGCCTTCACAGTCGGACTCGAACTCGGGCCCGGGAGCATGGTAGTCAAGCGCCTTACCCACTGAGCTACCGCGCTTCCTTGTCAAGTAAAAACTGAAAGACATTGTTCATTTAGTAGTTAATAGTTCTATAATCTCTTTTTTTCCCGAATGGGCCAGCAGAGGACCACGTGCCAATTTTAAATCTTTTTCCCTTGTCCTTTTCTTTTCTTCAAGTATGCTTTCATCTGTTCACCATGTTTCCTCTTTCTGTCCTCAGACCATTTTGCACCAGTTCTTTTCACTTTTCTGCCCTGGTATCCCTCCATTTTCAATACTTTTCGCCGAAAGCCTTCTCTATTATTTATTTCTTCTATATTTATATGTATTTTTTTTTCTTTTTAATTCATTGACCCAGCTTGTTGTTGATTTCTTACCCCACAGATATCTGAAAATCTTACTTGTCAATCTACTATCAGGCATTCGATATAACTGACCAAAAAACATGAAAGGATAGGTATCTGGTTTGGGCTAAATCAGCAACATATGGGGCATCAAGGTTTTTATGGATAAGTTTCTTTGTAACAAAGTAAGGAGCATTAAGGATTTTTCGAAGAATTTTGGATTTTAAGGATTGATTACGGGAAGAATTAGAAGGTTTAGTTTGAGCCCTAAAGCTCAGCTCCATAAGTCAAAAAAGGTCTAATCACAGTCATGTAAATGAGTTCTTCGGAAATGAAATTTAAATTAAAACTTTTATTGTCTGAACAACCAACACAAAAGTTTTAATATTTTTATTTGATAGAATTTAAAAAGCATATTCTCATAATGAAAAATAAAAAAAATGAATAAATAAATATCAAAAATATTTCTATCGCTAAATGATATATTTGAATATTTTCTAAGTGACACATTCATGCTCAGTCACTAGGCTGTATATTTCGACCTTTTCATCTCGATAGCGAGAACTCGACATTGCTGAAGTTTCTCCTTTGAAGTAGCCTGCTTATTCGACCAAAATGACAAAACGTGTGTACTCCAGAGAGTGTTGGGCTCCAGGAGGTATATATATATTTCCCCTATTGACCCGGAAGCTGGTTTAATATCCCGTCCTTTGATGAGAGTCCTTAGAGGAGTACAGACCGGCCGTGGTGTCCTGGAGAAGAAGAAGTTGGCAAATTGTACAAGGAAGCAGGTAGCCTTCGATGAAGACCCTTCTCAAACGAGGAACTTATCAAAAGGACTTCGGGCTCTTGGAAACCTCCGAGGAACTGTCTTTAGTAACTAAAGTTTTAAACTTCAATCGTTATAGGCTACTTTATTCATCACTTTTTATAAATTTGATTAACACCATAAAAGTATAAATAGTTTTTAGTTACGGATTTTTCTTATAACGTCTTATTACAATTAGGGATGTACACGATATATCGAAATATCGAAACATTTCTTTCGATTTATTCAATATATAATGGGTGTATAAAAAAATGACCAAAAAAAAATGTTTGAAAAAAAATTTCGGCTTGAACGACTAGTACAAAATACATCGAGTTAATGTGTTGATACTGTTACAATGCCATGTGAAAATTTAAAAATAACTGCTCACTCGTAGCACTTCAATATAACTTGTATACTTGTAGGTCTCTAGGCCATCTTCTTTTTAGACGCCTCGGAGGATTATCAGGAATGGAGTGGGAAGCAAGTTGAAATACTAGTGGATTAGAGGTGTTATTATGGAATGATAGGTATCGGGTTTGGACTAAATCAGCAACATATGGAACATTAAGATCCTTATGGACAAATCTATTGGTCAAAAAGTAAGGAGCATTGAGAATTTTCGAAAGATTTTGGATTGTAAGGATTGGATAGGAATTGAATTGGATGGTTTAGTGGAGCCCCAAATTTTAACTTCGTTCACCCAAATAGGTCTAATCACAGTCATGTAAATAAGTATTTTTTAATTAATTGGGAGCTTTGAGCTTTGTCTAGTAAATGTTGAAGTAGTCTGTAACGCCGGCAGTTTCTAGTCGTTTTAGTCTTGTATGTGGATCAAATAAAATTAAATATTGCTTCAATGTGGTAAATACCAACTCAATTGTTAAGGATGCTATGTTTTTATTTAATTTAATTTATTTGTTTTTATTTTTTTAGCAATATCTGAACTTAAAAGTATAGATCTTTAATTTGTTTAACTTATAAATATTTTTGCGATATCTATACTTAACAGTATATCAGTGAAATTAAAAATAATTGAATCAGTCCATTTAAATTTTTCCTCGGCTATTGTTAAATAATAGAGGCTACTTATTATTATTATATTATGTCTTGTAGATACTTTTGAAGTAGCCCTTGTTTCTAACTTCCAGTATCGAAGGTCTTAACTCAATTTAAGTTGAGCGAAAGTTTTGTTTACAAAATTAGAGAGAGGGCCTGATTTTCTAGTCTAGTTAGTTGTTAATACAGCTGAGGGGGTCCTGATAATCAATTCATTTATTTTTTATTATGTTACATATTTACATTTATTTGAATTTTAGTTGTTAGATTCTTAAAAAAAAATTAAAATACATAAATTTATTTATTTTAAAATATTTTAAATAAAAAATAAAACAACCAGTTTCCTATCTTTAGGATAAGTGTATGCTAAATATGTTTAGGTTTTTGTACTTAATGTATTTTATTGGTCTGTATTATTGTAGGTTGTTTTATGTTAATTAGCTATGTGTTTTAATCAGACCCCCAAATCATAAACATCTGCCCATTTTTTTTCTCAAGGTACACCATGATGTTATAGAATATTAATAGAATTAGAATTGATGAATTAATAACTACTTGTATAAGAATTAATTTATTTGAAAACTACTTTCGAATATTAAACATTCTTCCACAGTTCTAAAACATGCATACTGATATTTTGAAGAACTTTTTATGTTTTAAAATTGATGATGAATGTTCAACATTCGAAACTAGTTTTTAAATAAAAGTAATTTTAATAGAAGTAGCAATTAATACTTTGATAATATTTTCTGGCATTTGCGAAAACCGTTGCACAACCGTTGGTTATTAAACATCACAATTATTTAGCAGGTTTTAATTTTAATTTGTTTTCCCTTCTCATTTGATTGTTAAGCTCATTCATGAATTTTTTTTTTTTTTTTTTTTTTATTTATTAGAATAATTACAAGCTGCCTCACTCAAGGGCAATTAGTAATATTGATGACAGAGACTCATTCACACAATATGTACAATGACAAGAAAATTAAAATAAACAGCCTTTAAAAATACAAGAAATAAAAAAAAAAAAAAATATATATATATATATATACAAGAAATATAAATATAAATTAGCAATAAATAAAATAGCAATATATAATGTAATAAAATAAATGATAATATAAAATAAGAGATGATTTTTGTAACCAATAAATAAAAAATAAAATAAAAATTAAGAAGAAAAGAAACAATCATAACTACATTCTTACTCTATATACAAATTTACAAACATTCCAGGGAACACCCTGATCCAAGCTCGCCCCCCTTAAGGAGGGGAAGCCGGGAACAGAGAGTTCCCAGCGCTGGTCTATAAGCTGCGTAACTAGTAAAATCCAGTGGAGGCTGAGGGAGAGCGCTATGGTACAGTCACACAGGGCTTGAGTTGAAAAGCTGGCCATGCTCGGGGCCATTGCCTTTTTAATCTGCGAGGTGGGTTATAAGGATGAATGAGCCAGAGGGTTGGGATTGTTGGAAAGATTTTGATGGAATTTGGAGAATTTAAAGGGTATAAGGTCAAGGACAAAAGGCATATTCAGATCATTATGAAGGGTTTTGTTGGAGACATAATATGGAGCATTCACGATAGTTCGAAGGATTTTGGATTGAAAGGATTGAATGCGTTTGATATTCGATTGTTTTGCTGTTCCCCACAGTTCAAGTACATAGGTCCAAATAGGTTTAATGATGGTTTTGTATATGAGGAGTTTGTTTTCAATGAAAGATGAGAGTCTTATTTAGTAGTCTGTACAATTGGCTGAAGCGTTGTTAAGTTCTTGCCTTTTAAGTCTAGTGTGTGGGTTCCAGGTAAGTCTTTTGTCTAAGTAGAAGCCAAGATACTGTACTGTGTCTGCTATGGGTAGCTGAATATTATTTATATAAACAGGAGGGCAGGATGTGCGGCGGAGGAGTAAACGTTACGTGGGTACATTTCGATTCGTTTACTTTGATCCTCCAGCAGTTGCACCAATCTTTAATCAGGTAATAAGTGGGTTTGGAGATTATGTGAAGCTATGAAGGATCTGGATGGATCTGGAGTGGGATGAAAGGATAGCAGTATCATCGGTAAATGTTGACTAGGAAAGTATCGGGAGTGGTAGGGATATCTGCTGCATACAGGATATATGAGGAAGGTTTTGAGGACCAAGAACGCTACCTTGCGGAACACCTGCCTCAATTGGGTAACAGTGAGAGTATTCCATTCCGCAGCGAGCTCGAAAGGACGGTTAGAGAGGTAGGAAGGAATTAGTAGCATTGTCAAGGTCCTGGAGGTTTTAAGGATACTCTGAGGTCTATAGTGTCGGCTATTATTTGTCGGAAAAGATTCCAGTCTACTGGCCCTCTTATAAATGAGGGAGGAGGAGGTTTTGGGATTGGAGTGACGGAAAGGGTTAGAATTAGAGGACTGTGATCGGAGGAAAGTTCATCCAGGCGTTCTATGGAGTAATGAAGAGGTCCTAAGCCTGAATGAATGAAGAAGTCAAGAAGGTCAGGATTTCGGTTAGGATCTGTGGGCCAATCATTTATGAGTTTAATTCTACTTTTTAATTTATAATAATATTTATGCTTCAATGTTAAATATTCTCTTTTTGTAATGAACTTTTTATCGCTTTATTTATTTATGTTTATTTTTTTGTTCTTTTATTTTTGAAATCCACTCCTGCCAATTGCATAATTGACAATTAGTATGTTAAGCACGAGGGTTGGGCGCCCAGTAGCTCTCTCCTACCTTGTCTTTGATTTACTTTTATGAGAGTAGGTCTCTCATCCAGTTTCTTTTTAGTCTCCTGGTGTTCTCCATATGGTATATACATACAATTATATATTATATTCTGGATTACCTTAAAATTATTTCACAGTGATTAAAATGTTTCAAAAATTGTTACGTCAATAATATGAAATCATTTCTTATTTATCCGATTACTTTTATATATATATATATGTATATATGTGTGTTTGTGTGTGTGTGTGTGTGTTGCCACTGTACAACTCATCTATATCTATATCCATTTCACAATAAATATTGCGCAAAAATGAATATGGCTAATTTTGTTATATTTGCTTTGCCAAGCACTTAAACATTTTTTTTTTATGATGATAATTGTTTTGCTGACTGTGAGTTGTAATTAAGGTGATGAAATGGTGAGGGGTGCAGTCAGGATAAATAAACACGTCAAGTTTTTAAATGAAAAACATATTTTGGCGTGCAGACGTTTCGACCTGCCTTGCAGGTCTTCATCAGGGCTAAATAACAAAAATTGGATGTGACTAAGATGATACAAACATAAAAAAAAAATAAATAATAAAAATAATTTAAAAATGTAAAAGGAACAAGAAAAGAAACATTTGTTCTTATTTTTAACAAAAGAAACATTTTGTATTGTTTCTTTTTCATTTTTAAGTTATTTTTATAATTTATTTATTTTTTTTTTTTAATGTTGGTATCATCTTAGTCACATCTAATTTTTTTTATTTTAGCCCTGATGAAGATCTGCAAGGCAGGTCGAAACGTCGGCACGCCAAAATATAAGTTTTTCATTTAAAAACTTGAAATGTTTATTTATCCTGACTGCACCCCTTACCATTTCATCACCTTATTTTTATTTATTTTTTTTTTCATAATGATCTGCATTGATGGATAACTTTATTTTTAACAAAGAAAGGAGCATTAAGGATTTTTCGAAGGATTTTGGATTGTAAGGATTGTATACGGGAAGAGTTAGAAGGTTCAGTTGAGCCCAAAGCTTAACTCCATACGTTCAAATAGGTCTGATAACTGTCACATAAATGAGTCTTTTGTAGTAAATCGAAATGATTGAATTTCAAATTCCACAAATAACTAAGCTAAGTACAGTTACTTTGACTTGTGTTTATTTAATTAAAAAAGTAAAAAATAAATAAAAACACTGTAACACACCAGCCCTAAAACAGAAGAAAAAATAAACAAAAACGTGTAACTACACGCACAGTAGGCTATAAAGCTATAAACGAAGTTCATTGAACATTGCCGATGTAAGCCGAATTCTAACCGAAGCAATAATCAGGTTTTTTGCCAACTAACTAGTCAGCTGTAGTTTAAATTAGTATTTTGTGAGTCATTGTTCCGTAAAGTTTTGAAAAATTGATATAACGGGTTTTGATTTTAAACGAGTCATACATATAATAGTGCAAAGTGCGTTCCTATGTTAAATAACCTAATGTATTATTTTTTTTCCTTTCAGGACCTAGACCAGAGGCTGAGAGGGAAGAGCCGGCGATGTGAGGTAAGTTAGCTAGTTGCGGAGGAACCTAATGAATTTATCTTTGCCCCGAGCAGATGTTGGAAGTCCTGAGGTTTTGGAGTCCGTGTAAACGGTTTACATAGCACTCAGCAAACATAGAGCTCCCTTCCAGTACAAATATCAACTCATGAGGTTGACTCATCTAAATCTCAGAGTCAATGTTTTGGTTCCTTTTTAAAAGAATCGATAGCGTCTCGGTTTCTCTAACAAGCATTCGTTAATACTATCGAGTCAAGATATCACCTTTCATGTAATCTATTAGCGTTGTTTAAAGTCAATTTTCAATTGAGTCACTGTTTATACAGGGTTTCAGTATAATATTCAATAACTTCGGGAGGCGATTTGGGCATCATCTGCAACAAAAATTCCTTATAAACTACAGCTCGATTCTCATCTGTTTTGCACATATTTTTAATTTTTTAAATTTTTTTCAAGAAAGGTCTACCTTTTGACAAATAATTGTCTACATTTCCCCAATATTAAAGCTAGAGCAATTTCAATATGCCCATTAGAAAGACAATTAATTTTTCCTTCTGCAATCATCTTTCGAATGGTATACCATGAACAGTGATAAATTTTAAAATTTATACTGAAATGGTTTATTAATTACAAAAAAAAGGGAGAGAATGCTCAGAATGTTTTACTATAGTTTTATTATGTTTTATTAATAGAAAAGTAATTTAATCACAATTACATATTTATCTTATTCTAATATTTGCAATTTAAGAAACTTTTAAGATAATTTAATTAAAATATACATACTTAATTTACAAAAATTGTTCAAAATGTCCTCCCTCGTCTCTCGTGCACAGCACCGATCCTCTTCTGACTGCATCTACTGCTAGGCGAAGTTCTTCGTGATTTTGCGGTATTGGATTGCAGCACTCATAAGTCCATTTGTGGATGGAATCTACCCCGCACAGTTATGTTGTTTTTTCCCATTACCAGCATGAATTAGGGTGAATGTTTGGCTAGGTGTAAAAATTTTGCAATACAATGCGGTAAAATCATGATGAACTTCACCTAGCAGTAGGTATAGTCAGCGGAAGAGGAGTATCAGATTTTGATCAGATCATTTTAATCAGAGGCAGGACATTTTGAACAATTATGGTAAATTAAGTTTGTAAATTTTAATTAAATTATCCTAAAGGTTTTTAATTTTATTTATTAAAATTTCGGATCACAAATAATGTTATACACGAACTGTTTGATAAACAAATGTTATAAGCCGTAGGTTCTCGTAAGCCCTAGGCTTTAATCTTCTTGTTATTGAGTGTTCCTAAGTTACTCCTGAGCTCCAGATGCGACGTGGAGAAGTTCCGTGTCGTCTTGTGAAGCTTGTTAAAGACCTCTTCAAGTCGATCAACTCCCAGTTCCCGGTGAAGCTGGGAATTCCTTAAAAAACCAGGGCGCATTAACCGCCATTCGCGAATTCTGTTTTTGGAATGTCTGTAGTCTCTTTTTGGTTAATTTTGAATGTGTTATACCAGACAGGACAGGAGTAGGTCAGTAGGGGCCGCAGCATGGTTTTGTATACTAAAAATAGCTGTTCTGTGACGAAGTAATGATTTTCTATTTAAAAGAGGGTACAAAAAGTTTAAGTCTTGCGTTAGCTTGTTGTAAGATGTAGTTAGTGTGTAATCTCCAAGTCAGTCTGGTGTCACGGTGTACTCCTAGGTTAACGCACTTGCCTGGTCCTTTAGGCTTCCAGGGAACTGGGATGTGATCGAGTCGAAGTGTAAATCAGCGTTGGTGAGGTTGAAGCGACGAAAGGTGAAGATTTTTGCTTCCGGTCTTCGATGGGTTTAGTTGAAGTTTCCACTTCCGGAACATGACGAGACACCGTTAATGCCACATTGAAGTTTTTCCGATGGCTTCGTGAAGATCATCATATTGGGAAAGGAGTGCTGTGTCATCAATCACGAATTGAGCAATAATTGTGTCCTTATTCAACACTGGGGGATATCCGCGCAATAGAGGTTAAATAAAAAGAGAAGGACTCAGTATGGCACCCTGGAGGAGACTTATTGAGACGATAGCTGTCTGGTTCGTGCTTGGGCTACCCCTTTTTGTGAAAAAGGAGTAACTATGGCGTTCTTCCAGCGTGAGGGTAGTAACCAAACCGGAGACAGGCATTGTATATACTGGTGAGCAGCGCAGCGGTTTTCCTAGGAAGCCGTTTGAGGGACTAAATTAGGTATCAGGTCATCTCCCGGGAGCTTTTTTCCTTGGCAACCTTCTTATGAGACACTTCAGCTCGATTGGAGAGACGAAGGGGATCAGGGGTTCTACTGTTGTTGTAGGTGTCGCGAGGTATGTATCCACTTCCTTGTCAGTTAGTTCAATCTTGTCTGTCAAAAGTCTCTGAACTTACGAGAAAGATGTTCTGCGAAAACTGCACACTTCTCGTCATCAGTCGTTGCAGTGTCTGTCCCGAGTGTAAGAGTGGGGATCTGGTGTGATTTGTCCAGTCAATCGTTTGGTTTCTCTCCAAAGTCGTTGGTCCCCCGGCTCGAAACTCTCCAGGTAGCTGTTGTATTTTTGGACCCGCTCTTTGTCCAGTTCTAGTCTAATTTGCCTAGGACAGTCGGTTCATCTCACGTTTGTGATCCGGTAGTCTGTAGCGTTGCCATTGACGACGAATGTGGTTTTTGTGGTGTATAAGGTCAAGTATGTGCTGTGGAGTCTTGTGTTGTTTGTGTGTGTGAGGGTACGTTGTGAAGTGGCTGTGTTTATGGAATTGTATATGTGTTGTGTGAGTATGGATATGGTTGTGTCTATGTCTTCAGTCGTGTAATAGTGTGAGGGGATGGGGAAGCGAACCATCTCCTCGGCGAAGATCCTCCAGTCCACCTTTCCCGTGATGAGCCGAGGAAGAGAGGGTGGTGGTTGGGCTCGGGCGCCTAGAGAGCAGATCACAGGGAGGTGGTCCGAATCCAAGTCTGTTACAGGAGTGTGATGAATGGGAGTGGGAAAGTTGCTGACGAGACCTATGTCTAATATGTCTGGGCGGTAGCCGTACTGGGTTGGATAAAATGTGGGCTCTTCTGGAGAACTTATTTGGAGACCAAGTTTTATCAGTGATTTTTAGAAGTTTGGTCCCATTTGAATTTCGGGTCCGGCAGCCAAAGTCTGTATGTTTGCTGTGAGGTCTCCGAGTAATAGTGTTGGCTGTCCAGTAATATCAGTTCGAAATCTGTGTCTGTCAGTCGTTTGCTTGGTCTTTGGTAGGCCGAAACAATATTTAAAGTATTATCTGTTAGTTTCAGTCTAGCTGCTACTGCGTCTAAATTTTGAAGTCGGGGTAGGATTATCTCGGATTGCTCTAGATCTTTCCTAATAAGAAGTGCTACTCCTCCAAATCTCCTCCGTGTCAGTTCTGTATATTGTGTAATTCCTAATTCGCAATCTGTCGCCGGCCTTGAGGTGTGTGTCTGTGATAAATGCTATGTCTATTTTGTAGCGCGCCAAAAAGTCTATCAGTGTGTTTTGGCGTTTCTTAACACCGTTAGCATTCCAGTTGAGTAGTGTTAGTGTATGATTCTGTGAGTTATTAATATTCTCCATGTTCATTTATAAACATCTGGGAAATTAACTGCATGAAAAATTGTTTAATTTGTGGTATTAGTGGTTTAAGGAAGTTTGTCAGTAAGTTTGCGAAGTTTAGATTGTCGTGATCGCTTGTATTTTCGTGATTGGTTGCCTGAGTAGTATGCTGATGATGAGTTGATCTGCTCTGAAACATGTTGGAGACTCTTGGGGGCATGCGGAAACGTGGAGCAGTGATAGGTTCATCCTGGGAATATGTGCTGGTTTCGGATCGAGGAGGATTATTATTCACTGGTATAGTTTGCATTTGTGGTATGGATCGAGCAGAAGAACTGGTGAATTTATGTTGTGTATTTTGTAGAGGTTGAGTGGTAAGGTGTTGTACGTTTTTGTGTTGGGAGTGGGTGGTTTGTGTGTCTGTTTGGGTGTGTATGAAGGTTTCATCGCCGGAGGTTTGTTCATATTCCTGGCTCTATATTGTGTGAAGGCAGTACAGCCTCTGTACCTCGGACTGTGATTTTCACCACAGTTCACGCAGGTGATAACCTGTGGGTTGTTAGTGCAGCTGGATGTGAGGTGGCCTTCAGAACACTTCCCACATCGCGGGTCCAGCCTGCAATAATTCTTAGTGTGGCCTACCCTAAGGCACCTGCCACATTGGGCTACCTGGGTAGAAATTTTACGGGGTTCCACCGTTACAATGGTGTGGAACAGTGACCTCAGGGAGAAGATATTCTTACCCGCCTCATTGTTAGCCAGTTCTACGGCACAAAGTGGGGTCGGCTGTCTGTTTCTGTTATTAAGCCTAAGGACTTTAATAACGGGGTAAGTGGGGGTCAGTAGTTCAAGAATCTCTTCATTAGTCAAGGAGTAAGGAACACCTCGGATAATAACGGAAAGGTTCCTTTCCTCTGGGTTCACGTACGAGTAGTATTTTTTGTGGTGTGTGTCATAGTATTTTGTTAATGATCTAAAATCATGTGTCGTTGTCAAGGTTATTTTAAGTTTTTGGTTACACTGTTTTACTGAAAATTCATTGATAACATTTTCCTGTATTCTTTGACTATATGTTTGTAAGGTTCGTCACTAAGGAGAAATATTGGTGGTATTTTTTGTTTGATTTCTGTTTCTTCATTGTTTGGGTCCTCGTCCATGTCTGTCTGTAAGGCGTCAAAACTATTGTGGGTCGGTACTTGGGGAAGGGTTGTTGTACGCGATTTCTTGGCTCGCTTAGATGGCTGTCTGGTTGACTCCCACCCTTCATCATGGTCACTCTCGACCGGGGGCGACGGGAACTTTGAAACTGTAGACTTATAAATGAAGGCTCACCTTGATCAAGAGGTTGTTGTTGACGAGATTGTTGTTCCAGGATTAATAACTCGGGTGTGATGGTCGAAACTGCTCTCCGCTGGGGCGGGGGTGGTTTCATCTTGGTTTTCATAGACGATTTTGCCATTTACCCGCTCAAAAATACTCACGTACCTCAGAGCTCAAAATATACGTGTTAGCTCAAAATATTCTATACGTAATATAGAATTGCCATAGAAGCCTTTAAGTCACGGTGAATTCTCAGAAAATCTTGTTGTTCACAAGCTTGAAAGGGCGCCGCCACTTCAAAACAAACACAGAAAACACCGCGATGTGCACTCACCAAAGGCTTTAGAACAAGACTCAAATTATCCTAAAGTTTCTTAAATTGGAAATATTAGAATAAAAAATAGGCAATTTAAATTAAATTACTTTTCTATTAACAAAACATAATAAAACTATTTAACATTTCTGAGCATTCTTTCAGTATTTCCCAAAACGCCGATGTTGCATCTCCCTCTTTTCAACCGACTTCAAAAGGAGGAGGTTCTCAACTCATGGTATGTTACGCGATCACTCCGTCAATTCTGAATCAATTTTGATGATTCTTTTTTAGATCAGTAGGGCATACTTCAGAGGTGGTCCCAAAAAAAAAAAAAATTAAAATCAATGCAGTACTTTTTAAGAAAAATCAAAAAAACAGTTCATATGATTTTATGAAAACTTCTACAAACTAACATCTTTCGAATGGTATACCATGAATAGTGATAATTTTTAAAATTTGATACTGAATCACTCATTCATTACAAACAAAATAATTTTTAGAGAAAAAACAAAATCGACTCAAGATTAAACCTACATGTACAAACTTGAAACTAAAAAATAAAAATAATAATTTTAATTGCTTTAAAACAACAAACCATTAAATGAAAATCAACGAAATTATCGATACTTATATACCTATTCACAATTTATGGTCAGTTATCTTTGGAAGTTGGTGCCAGCCAAGAAGGGCAGTTCCTTACAATAAATAAACTGTCGAAGGGCCGGAAACAATAACTCCAAAAATAACTGATTATAAATTGGAATAGGTTTATAAGTATCGATAATTTCGTTGATTGTCATTTAATGGTTTTTGTTTTGAAGCAATTAAAATATTATTTTTTATTTTTTAGTTCAAGTTTGTATATGTAGGTTTAATCTTGAAGTCGGTTTTGTTATTTTCTCTAAAACTTATTTTTTTATTTTTCACTTTTTAGTGGTGAGTTGTATTTTTGTTTATACAGTCAATTCTCGATCTTCAAGCTTCCCTGAAAAATGGTAACTTCTTTCTCCTTTCTGGCACTTGCAAATCAATTTTAACTTTTCGTTAGTTGGAAGCATTTTCAATAGCCACTGTAAAACCACTCGATTGGATAACTTATAATAAGTGACTGGTTTAACTATGAACTGATCAATGAAAAGATAAACAATGACAGAAAACAGAAAAAAAAAACAATGACGAAACAGAAAAACATTACACATGAAATTCTTTTAATTTGGAGTTCGAGTTATAGAGGCGATGACTTCTAATACTCATTTCGTAGAGGTGGTCCTAGAAGTTCTCTCTTTTGAACCCTATTTTCAGTTCTACTTATTTTTTGACACAATTTTTCACGTTCTTTGTCTGAAATCGTCTCATTGAGGTGAAATTTAAGTGTAATGTACTTCCGACCGCAGATTTTGTTCGACTTATGAGAAAGAAAGATATTCCTTCGCTTAATTTGTTGTACAAAAAAACCAAAAAAAAAGCATAAATATATGGATAACCGTTAACTTAAAAAATTTACCGATAAGTGGCGAGCGCTATCTTTTGGAGAGGATAAAAATAATACGGTGTTATAAGAGCTTGAAATTGATTATATATTTACTCATATTAATTAAATTATGTAGATTTCAGGTAAGTTTCAAAATATCGGATAGAACCATTCCGCAATACAATTTACAATACGTAAACAACTTAAACCATCTGTATCAATTCTTTGAAGAATTTTAATTCTTCATTTTAGTAGTTCTAGAATTGTTTAGAAATGTGTCGTCTAGTTGCAAAACCGGTGATCTCCACAAAAAAATTATTTCAGGAAAGCTGATTTTCTGTAACATCACGCCAAACGAAGTAGGAACAAAATCTCTTCGGTTTTTAGAGGCACAAGGGTAGTGTGTTTGAAGGAACTTTTTTAAATGCAATGGGCAAGTGGAGGGGGTGAGTTAATCATTTTTTTATTTTGGATTTGGCCGCTTTTGCAACTCATTTTGGAGTTGGCCAGTTTTGCAACGAACTGAAGAATCACTAAATTCAATGTAAATTTTGGGTTTTTGGGATGGCAAAGGAACAAAACTTTTTTGAATAAGTGAATATTATTCGAATAAATTAAGCTCTGGAATGTTTGTGGTGTAACACAAGCATCAATACGGAAAAACTGGCGAGAAATGTTTTTTTAGTGGAAGGGGCAAGTGGAGGGGGTGATCATTTTTTTATTTTGGATTTGGCCGCTTTTGCAACTCATTTTGGAGTTGGCCAGTTTTGCAACGAATTAGAACTGAAGAATCACTAAATTCAATGTAAATTTTGGGTTTTTGGGATGCAAAGGAACAAAACTTTTTTGAATAAGTGAATATTATTCGAATAAATTAAGCTCTGGAATGTTGTGGTGTAACTCATTCCATGGTGTTTACTCATTCCAGTACAACTGGGGATTAAAATACTAGAAAAGCTGTTTATTTACAAAATGATAAATCTGCATGTTTACTATTCTTAACCAAAACTATTTATAAATAAAAGGATTAACTAATGTTATGTCTTTGGTTTGTATTTCCTATTTTGTTGTATCCTACTAATATTGAATATATTGGTTAATTTAATTTTAATGACCGGATAAATAAGGCATATCCCTATTCATTTTACCCAGTTTATATAGGTTGTGTGGTTAAAATTTGGTACAGATTGGTTCAGTAGTTTTTCCGGTTAGTGATCACAAACAAAAAATTGCTTCCCTTTATATATTAGTATAAATATTTATATACTTCTTATAGGTGTGTTGAAATTGATTAAAAGAAAATGTCAAAAACTTATAAAGAAACTACCTAGTAGATTCGAGTGGGTATGGAGTTTACTCTGAAAGAATAGGAATTTGGTTAGTGCTAATTCAACAACACGTTTTGGATTTTAAGGATTGGATTAGAGAATAAATATATCAGTCCAAAGTTCAACTCCGTGCTTCCAAATAGCTCTGATTGTTGTAACTCAAATTTTCATCTTATTAATCGGGTGCTTTGAACGTTTGTCATCGAAGTAGCTAATTAAAGACGAGCAGATTCTTGTGACTTTTGTCCAATATAGTAAAATTTTTAAGTTGAACGTATTTTAGAATTTATACCTATTAAAATTTTCCTACTCCTCTCTCTTTACCCAATCTGCAGGTGTTCTCAAGGAAGTATCCTTGGTCCAATCCTCTACACGGTGTATACAGCTGACATCCCGACGCATCCTAGCACCATCCTCACCACGTATGCTGATGACACGTGTGTGTTATCAGTAAACAATGATCCCTTTATTGCCTCCCAGACACTCCAATCCCATATCATAAAACTTCAAGAATGGTGTGAAAAAATGGAGAATCAAGATAAATCCAAATAAATCCCATCAAATAACCTTCACCCTCCGTCGTAAACCCACGACCTCCTGTCCTACAATATCCTTTAACGATGTTCCACTGATCCCCGTTGAACAGATCCGCTACTTAGGACTCCATCTGGACAAACGTCTTACTTGGAATCCACATACAAGACTAAAACGACAGAAACTGCCCGTCGTTTTTCGACTACTTCAACATTTACTTGACAAACGTTCCAACCTTTCAATTAATTACAAAAGACGCATTTACATAACAATAATTAGACCACTTTGGACATACGGAGTTGAGCGGTTGGGGCTCCACTAAAACCATCCAATCATCCCGTATCCAATCCTTATAATCCCAAATCCTTAGAAAAATCCTAAATGCTCCTTACTTCGTCACAAACAAACTTATCCACAAAGACCTTAATATACCTTACGTTTCTGACTTAGCTCAAACCAGATATCAATCCTTTCATAGCAAACTCCACAACCATTCAAATCCATTAGTATCACAACTTGCTTCTCATTCCATTCCAGATAATCCTCCGAGGCGCCTGAAAAGAAGATGGCCTCGGGACCTTCTAATATAAAACTTCATAATAAAGAACCTTTATAAGTGCTACCAATGGGTAGGTGCTTTAAAAACAAGACTTGTCACATTTACTAGATGTATCATATTTTATATTGTATACAGTTGTAAATTTCAATAAATACATAATAAAAAAAAAAAAAAAACCTATTAAATAGATTTTAATTTTAAGGCCGGTTTAAAGGCCCATGCAATTGCTCAAATTGGCTTGCACATTGCCAGTTTGTCAATAACATTTGGCGCGTGTAAAGGCAGGTTTGAAGTTTGCACAGACTTAAGATTTTGGCTTGAGAAAATTCTGTCGGGTCGAAAAATTCGACTTGCGGTTGGTGCAATTGGCATAAGTGTGTGTAAACGAAGTTTTAGCCTAGCGCACAGCATCTTTTTTTTTCCGACACTGTTCTATACTATATTTTGAGTAAATAGTGGTTTTTTCGGAGGAAGAAGGACATCCTTTGGCTATTCTTTTTCCTCCGCTATTTTTCTCCCTTCCAGGATCCTTTTTTTTGTTTGTAATCTCACTCCAGGATTGAACGATTTTATTTATATTTAACGTCCTTAAGATACTACATTATTTTCAGAAGTCGGACGGACATCCCAGTACACATACACACATATATATACAGGTAAAAAAAATGTCGTCAAATGCCGCAGACCTCACCTTTCTATTCCAAGCATTTGCAGATATACGATAAATCAAAGGCTATAGTTGAGGAAAACCAAACGTTTTTTTTTTCCATAAAAAAGCTGTAATATCTCCATTTTAGTATTAGAAGCTCACCGCAAAATTGAGTCTAAAAATGTCATTATCATTGGACTTT